>JAJHPE010000004.1:10442388-10654010 GCA_024447655.1 Carex scoparia | reverse complement strand
ATTTACCATAGTTAGAAAAAAAAAATGAACCAAATAGTCATTTTTTCACAGAATTTCAATATTGACTATTTCTGCAGTCTAAACCTGTGAAATCAGAGGTTATAAAAGCCATTCTCAGCCGAAAATAGCTCATTTTTCACTCTTCTCATTCCCTTCTCTGTTTGATATCCTTTTTAAAAAGAAAAGTAAAACCTTTCTCTTCATTTACTCCACAAAAAATTGAATCAATTTTGATTGATTACTCACTCTCCATTTAATTTGTCTCCAATTTAATTAATATCTGATCAATGGCTGAATATTGCGGAATTATTAGTGATCTTTAATTTGATCTGACAAATTAAGGACCAATTACTATTCTAGGTAATCATTCTATTATACAAATAATTTAAGATGTCAAGATTGGATTTGAAAAAAAAAAGCACTGTGGCCCAGTATAATTCCATGACTAGCGACCATCTGGAATGCTGTTTGTCAAAACATTAACAGAACAGGATTTATTCAAGTCATCTCCAATTGCAACTCTAACTGTGAAGAAAGCTGGTTGCTTGGGCTCAGGTAAGTTCATACTGTCACTGCCAAGCATGGTCACAACCTCTGACATTGTGGGCCGATTTGTGGCATTATCTTGCACGCACGTCAGTGCCACGTGAATGCATCTTCGCACCTCTTTCATCGGGCAATTGTTCACAAAAGATTGATCCACCAGCTGAAACCATCTTTCTTCTTTCCACAATTCCCAAGCCTGCCAAAACCAAATTGAGATTATATAGTAATTTTGCTGTTTACTTTCACTGCTATTATTCTAAACTTGATTTTATTTTTATTTAATCACAACTTACATAACCAAGGAGGCTGACAGAATTTGCACGTTGATGAAAACCAGAATTTCTTAGCCCGCTAACAATTTCTAGAAGCAATACACCGAAGCTAAATACATCAGATTTAACTGAGAAAATGCCTTCATATGCATACTCTGGAGCCATATAACCACTGCAATAGAATATATAATAGTGTAGTTTTCCAGTTTCGGATCGATTCCAATTATGGCAACAAATTAATTATTATTCAAAATAAAATAAAAGAACATATGTGAAGATATATTACTATGTTCCGACAATCCTTCTTGTACTTCCTTGTGTTTCATTTGAGCAAAACATGCGTGCCATTCCGAAATCAGATATTTTAGGGTTCATTTCTTCATCCAAGAGAATATTGCTAGCTTTGAGATCTCTGTGTATAATTCTGAGCCTAGAGTGTTTGTGAAGATAAAGAAGACCTTGTGCTATCCCTTCTACTATGTGAAAACGCTTACCCCAATCTAACAGTGCTCCTCTTATCTCATCTGAGGAAAGGAAAAATGAAACTATAAATCACATTATTTCTCTCTCTCTCTCTCTCTCTATAGAAAACCATCTTTTGGTCTCATGCATACAATATATATATAATTGAGATGTTGAAGTTGAAAAGGTTTACCAAATATGAAGAAATCCAAGCTTTTGTTTGGCATATACTCATAAATTAGCATCTTGTCTTCCTCTCTTATGCAACATCCTAAGAGCCTAACTAGATTTCTGTGCTGAAGCCGGGCAATAAGAAGGATTTCATTTTTGAACTCAACCATCCCTTGCCCAGAAGTCGAAGCAAGCCTTTTAACTGCTATCTCCTGTCCTTCTCGAAAGCATCCCTGCAAGTAGTAGATACATGCATGATGCAGTTATATATATATAGGAATTTTGTTTGGAGAGTAAATTTTGTAATATTGGGATATTGGGAGGATACATAGGAAATTAGCCTGTACATAGAAACAGAACTATGCATAACAAGATACTAGATCAATAGCACAGTAAATCCAAAACACAAATACAGAAATTTGTTATTCAAATGATTTTCAGAAACTGATTAAGTTCAAAGATAACAAAATCATTTATTTACTGATAGTTTCTATAAAATCAGTACCTTGTAGACAGGTCCAAATCCACCTTCCCCCAGTTTGTTTTCTTCTGAAAAGTTACTGGTAGCCTCTGTTATGTATGAGAAATCGTACAATGACACTTGTACATCTTTATCGTCACTCTTCCATAGTTTTAGTTCTCCGTCGATGCCATCTTCAAGTACTAGTCGGTTATTATTGCGGTACCCTGCATAGTCACCGACTTGCAATAACTGATCTGAGATAATTAAAAAAAAAAAAAATAAATAAATATATATATATATATATATATATATATATATATATATATATATATATATATATATATATATATATAATAATTGATGCATGTATACCTTGACGTCCCCTCCATTTCATAATAAGAAACAATCCGATGCATAAAAGGAGAAAAGTCACACACGATACTGGTATAATAATATAGGTCTTTATCTTGTCGCCTGTAAATGGAAATTCTCAAATCCTTCAAAGATCTCCCTTAAATAGAGACTATAATTTTTAATCTTCATATCACAAAGTACTTGGATAAAAATCTGAACTTCAAAAGTACCTTGAGAGTGCTTGCCGGCGTTCACTAAGCTTGATGCATTTTCACGAACATAGAGAACACTTGCTGTAATATTAGAACCGGTAGTCCACGCTTGCAAGTTTATAAGATCTCCATACCAAACATAGCACACTTGGGAGTGGGAGAAGGCATAGCCAGTGCAATTGCACTCACCCAAGCAAACAGCTTTGCATTTTTCAAGCCCCCCTGCATTTACTGCTTTAGAATTTGGGGGCAGTTGTGATAAGGGAGTGTCAAGGAATGTTATATTTACTGGGCTAGTTGAACACTCCAAGTTGTTTTGGCGAATGCATCCGCCACTTGTGTCTCCATTGTTCCAATCACTCTGCGATGCAGGTGCAAAACCCTGCACACATGTGCAATGAGGCAGAGTATTACCATCGCACAAACCAAACGCTCCACACATGTTATACACATCACAGTTTGCACGTGGCTGAGACCAGAATACAAGCCATTGCTCTTGTGAATCTGTCCATGCTAGCCATCTAATTTGTCCAGTGTAATGCATAAGATACCTACTAAAATAAGGAGTGCTGGAGTACGTATAATACAACTCTTCAGAATTTGAAACATAATTAAAAGGAAGACCCGAAACTTTAGGAATCTCTTGCAACCCATCACTGGTCCAGATAACCTTATCCTCTTTCCAGATTAAAAATTTTCCTGTCTTTTTTGGATCTAGACCAAATGAAATATCTCCAGCTGCTGGATCAATATTACTTCTCCATGAAGTGATAAACCGGTTTTGCCCCTCTATAACTCCAAGCTTCATGCCTGGAAGCCATGTATTTGTTGGATAGTCGAAGCTCTGCCAAATAATACTAGATAAGTTGCTTATTTCTCTCAACACCAAATTCCCAGAATCCAATATTGTTGCCTCAACATTATTCCTGCCCAAGCTATAACCAACTGTAAAAGAACCCCCTCTAACATCAGTTATTACTAGATCCCCATTATTGTTGAATAAAAGAACCCCAGATTTGTCTACCAATGGGTTATTTGGATTTGCAATCCAAACTGGGGTTAGGTCTGCAATTTTGTGGTACCATATTCCGACATAGCGATAACTTGACCCATTGAAGCCGAGGAAACCGAGCTCAAATGTGTTGTTTAAGGATATCAATGTTTGCCCGTCTGAGAGAGATCCTGTTTGTGACAGCGTGCCTGTTGTTGTTGTAGATGATTCTCCAGCTACCCACAGAGGTAGAAATAGAAAAATGAGTAGCAGACTGTAACTGAAGCATAACAGTCGGCGCCACATGATATGTGAGCTCGATAAAACAATGGTTTAAGGAGTGTTTTGGTTGAGGATGAATAAAAGAGGGAAATGGCAACTCTTACCATTGATTTCCATGCCCAAGAATTGCAGAGGTGGAGGATAAGATGTTTGTGATTGGCTTGGAATTATACCAAAGATACTTTTCCAAGTCTCCTTGACTGTGGAGTTGCCAACGTTGAAAAGTATATATCTCCAATTAATTTTCATTTTTTTTTTTCCAGAGATGTGAATTGATAGGTCTTCATGTTGACTAAATATAAAATGCAAGGTGGTATCGATCCTGCCGGAGGGGTGGCAACGGCCGGAGATAGCGTCAAACGCATTTAATGATCATCTGTTTGCTATTGTGAAAAGTTCCAAATTGATCCTATTTCATCCACATATTGAAGAAGCCCAACAAAACCATATGTGTGTACATGTGTGTATATATAGGAGGGATCCACTTACACTGCTTTTTTATGACACCGGATTACATTCTACATTTTTAAAGTCCAAACAGTCGATCAAAACCGTTCAACATGATGGATATATTAAAATGTGCTTGCAAATCAAATTAAATTTTTCATTTTTTTTATTTTTAACTATTTATTAAGATGGGTACAAAAATACAATGGTTTGAAAACAATGATTTTGTAAAATACTGAATAAATAGTAAAAAATTCAAAAAAAATATAAAATTTGGTCTCCAAGCACATTTTAGTATGGAGATCATGTTGAACGGTTTGGATCGACTGTTTGAACTATGAAAATTTTGAAAACACTGGGTGTAATCTGCTATCACCAAAAACGGTGTAAGTGGATCCCTCCTCTATATATATATATATATATAGAGGTTGGCTAATATACAATCGATTGTTCCCGAGCTCCCGTACAACCAAGTTATTTTCTAATTTTCAAATTCCAAACGGTCGATCTAAACCGTTAGATGTGATATCTATATTAAAATGTACTTGGAGACCAAATTTTACATTTTTTTTGAATTTTTTTATTATTTATTAAGCCACTTTAAAAATCGCCGATCCAACGGTGGCTTAACCAAACAAGTAAAAACATAAGCCACCGTTGGATTAGCGATTTTCAAAGTGGCTTAATAAATAGTAAAAAAATTCAAAAAAATATAAAATTTGGTCTCCAAGTACATTTTAATATAGAGATCACATCTAACGGTTTAGATTGACCGTTTGGACTTTGAAAATTGGAAAATGATTTAGTTGCGCGGGAGCTCGAGAACAATCGATTGTATATTAGCCAACCTCTATCTATATATATATATATATATATATATATATATATATATATATAGAGAGAGAGAGAGAGAGAGAGAGAGAGAGGTTAGCTAATATCAAAATGTTTGCACCACGGCTCCCTTGCAATCAAGTCGTTTTCCGATTTCAAAGTCCAAATGATCAATCCAAACCATTAGATGTAATCCCTATATTAAAATGTGCCTGGAGACCAAATTTTACATTTTTTGGAATTTTTTTACTATTTCTTAAGTCACTTCGATTTACCAAACAAGTAAAATCGAAGCCACCGTTGGATTAGTGATTTTCAAAGTGGCTTAATAATTAGTAAAAAAATTAAAAAAAAATTTAAAATTTGGTCTCCAAGCACATTTTAATATAAAGATCACATCTAACTGTTTGGATCGATCATTTGGACTTTAAAAATCAGAAAATGACTTGGTTGCACGGGAGCCGTGGTGCAAACGTTTTGATATTAGCCAACATCTATATATATAGTAGAACTAGGCATAGAAGGAAAAATCGGAATCGGAATCAGTCACTTGACTATAGAATAAGAATCGGGTGAATCAGTAAAAATTGGCTGAATTGGATCGGAAACTCGGATTTTTTTACCATAAGTTATTTTATACTAATAACATAAAAAAATGATAAAAAAAGATAATTTGTGAACAATATATGTTTAGACAATGACTACACTCAAATAATCCATTAATATAATATAGGAAAAATTGTGAAAATGCCACTCCAAAACCTTCAAATTGTGAAAATGCCACTCCAAACTTTGAAATTGTCAAAATGCCACTCCAAACTTCATTAATTTGTAAAAATGCCACTTCAAATAATTAATGACTAAAATATCCTTGCTCGTCCATCTCCGCCTCTTGCGACGAACGAAGGGAATCATGCCCGGAAACTACTTCTTGCGCCTCTTGCGACGGGCGAGAGTCGGGTCGGCGGAGGGTGCGGGAGGAGGCGGCGGAGGGGCGGAGGCGGAGATGGCCGAGCGAGGGTATTTTAGTCATTAATTATTTGGAGTGACATTTTTACAAATTAATGAAGTTTGGAGTGGCATTTTGACAATTTCAAAGTTTGGAGTGGCATTTTTACAATTTGAAAGTTTTGGAGTGGCATTTTCACAATTTTCCTATACTATAACATGAATATTAAAAAATATTATAGAGTTAATTTTAAATTAAAAAAAGCACAGAAAACACAAAATATTTACGAAATAGTATTTTTTTTTTACCTTAGACACTTTAAGATAAATATTAGGTCCAATATGATAATATATAAAGGTAGTTATAGTTTCTAGTAACAAAAACTTGTATGGTATGGTGGTAGTTTTATTGTCTAGTATCCAAGATATCTCAAGGATCAAATCCCACGTAGTGCATAATTTTTTTTTTTTTATTGGCGAGATTAGCTGTTTCGGCCAAATTTCATTAGAATCTTACCGTGTAACTCGGACTGAAATCAGATTAGTATAGTATGATTTTTTGACTGAAATCAGCACATACTAATGATGCGTTTGCATGTCAAATTTGTAATTTTTTGAACTAATTTAGTATAAAATCAAGCGGTAAAAAATAAGAAAAAAATAATTCTTTAAAATTAACTTATAAATCATCTTTTTATATTTACCATAGTTAGAAAAAAATGAACCAAATAATCATTTTTTCATAGAATTTCAATATTGAGTATTTCCGCAGTCTAATCCTGCGAATTAAATCAGAGGTTATAAAAGCCATTCTCAGCCGAAAATAGCTCATTTTTCATTCCTCTAATTCCCTTCTCTGTTTAGAAATAAATGTAAAACCTTTCTCTTCGTTTACTCCACTAAAATTGAATCAATTTTGATTGATTACTCATTTTCCATTTAATTTGTCTCCAATTTGATTAATATCTTATCAGTGGCTGAATATTGCGGAGTTCTTTAATTTGATCTGACAAATTAAGGACCAATTACTATTCTAGGTAATCATTATATAATACAATTCATCAGTATAATTCCATGACTAGCGACCATCTGGAATGCTGTTTGTCACAATATTAACCGAGCAGGATTTATTCAAGTCATCGCCAATTGCAACCCTAACTGTGAAGAAAGCTGGTTGCTTGGGCTCAGGTAAGTTCATACTGTCACTGCCAAGCATGGTAACAACCTCTGACATTGTGGGTCGATCTGTGGCATTATCTTGCACGCACGTCAGTGCCACGTGAATGCATCTACGCACCTCTTTCATCGGGCAATTGTTCACAAAAGATTGATCCACCAGCTGAAACCATCTTTCTTCTTTCCACAATTCCCAAGCCTGCCAAAATCAAATTGAGATTATATAGTAATTTTTCTGTTTACTTTCACTGCTATTATTCTAAACTTGATTTTATTTTTTATTTAATCACAACTTACATAGCCAAGGAGGCTGACAGAATTTGCACGTTGATGAAAACCAGAATTTCTTAGCCCACTAACAATTTCTAGAAGCAATACACCGAAGCTAAATACATCAGATTTAACTGAGAAAATGCCTTCATATGCATACTCTGGAGCCATATAACCACTGCAGTAGAATATATAATAGTGTAGTTTTCCAGTTTCGGATCGATTCCAATTATGGCAACAAATTAATTATTAATCAAAATAAAATAAAAGAACATATGTGAAGATATATTACTATGTTCCGACAATCCTTCTTGTACTTCCTTGTGTTTCATTTGAGCAAAACATGCGTGCCATTCCGAAATCAGATATTTTAGGGTTCATTTCTTCATCCAAGAGAATATTGCTAGCTTTCAGATCTCTGTGTATAATTCTGAGCCTAGAGTGTTTGTGAAGATAAAGAAGACCTTGTGCTATCCCTTCTACTATGTGAAAACGCTTACCCCAATCTAATAGTGCTCCTCTTATCTCATCTGAGGAAAGGAAAAATGAAACTATAAATCACATTATTTCTCTCTCTCTCTCTCTCTCTCTCTATAGAGAACCATCTTTTGGTCTCATGCATACAATATATATATAATTGAGATGTTGAAGTTGAAAAGGTTTACCAAATATGAAGAAATCCAAGCTTTTGTTTGGCATATACTCATAAATTAGCATCTTGTCTTCCTCTCTTATGCAACATCCTAAGAGCCTGACTAGATTTCTGTGCTGAAGCCGGGCAATAAGAAGGATTTCATTTTTGAACTCAACCATCCCTTGCCCAGAAGTCGAAGCAAGCCTTTTAACTGCTATCTCCTGTCCTTCTCGAAAGCATCCCTGCAAGTAGTAAATACATGCATGATGCAGCTATATATATAGGAATTTTGTTTGGAGATTAAATTTTGTAATATTGGGATATTGGGAGGATACATAGGAAATTTAGCCTGTACATAGAAACAGAACTATGCATAACAAGATACTAGATCAATAGCACAGTAAATCCAAAACACAAATACAGAAATTTGTTATTCAAATGATTTTCAGAAACTGATTAAGTTCAAAGATAACAAAATCATTTATTTACTGATAATTTCTATAAAATCAGTACCTTGTAGACAGGTCCAAATCCACCTTCCCCCAGTTGGTTTTCTTCTGAAAAGTTACTGGTAGCCTCTGTTATGTATGAGAAATCGTACAATGACACTTGTACATCTTTATCGTCACTCATCCATAGTTTTAGTTCTCCGTCGATGCCATCTTCAAGTACTAGTCGGTTATTATTGCGGTACCCTGCATAGTCACCGACTTGCAATAACTGATCTGAGATAATTAAAATATATATATATATATATATATATATATATATATATATATATATATATATATATATAGGACCGGGCTACGGTGCTACGCGTAGCTAAGAGCCCCTCGGTGCTACGGTTCAAAATTTGTGTTTTCAAAATTCAAATGGTCGATCCGAACCATTAAATGTGTTCTACATATTGAAATGTGCTTGGAGACCAAATTTTACATTTTTTGGAATTTTTTTACTATTTATTAAGCCACTTTGAGAAATCGTACAATGACACTTGTACATCTTTATCATCACTCTTCCATAGTTTTATTTCTCCGTCGATGCCATGTTCATGTTCTAGTCGGTTAAAATTGCGGTACCCTGCATAGTCACCAACTTGCAATAACTGATCTGAGATAATTAAAATAAAAAAATATATATAATAATTGATGCATGTATACCTTGACGGCCCCTCCATTTCATAATAAGAAACAATCCGATGCATAAAAGGAGAAATGTCACACACGATACTGGTACAATAATATAGGTCTTTATCTTGTCGCCTGTAAATGGAAATTCTCAAATCCTTCAAAGATCTCCAATAAATATACAGATTATAATTTTTAATCTTCATAGCACAAAGTACATGGATAAAAATCTGAACTTCAAAAGTACCTTGAGAGGGCTTGCCGGCGCTCACTAAGCTTGATGCATTTTCACGAACATAGAGAACATTTACTGCAATATTATAACCGAAAGTCCACGCTTGCAAGTTTATAATATCTCCATACCAAACATAGCACACTTGGGAGAAGGCATAGCCAGTACAATTGCAGTCACCCAAGCAAACAGCTTCACATCTTTCAAGCCCCCCCGCATTTACTGCTTTAGAATTTGGGGGCAGTTGTGTTAGGGGAATGTCAAGAAATGTTATATTTACTGGGCTAGTTGAACACTCCAAGTTGTTTTGGCGAATGCATCTGCCACTTCTGTCTCCATTGTTCCAATCACTCTGTGATGCAGGTGCAAAACCCTGCACACACGTGCAATGAGGTGTATTATCATTGCACAAACCAAACGCTCCACACATGTTATACACATCACAGTTTGCACGCGGCTGATTCCAGAATAAAATCCATGGCTGAGATAATTCTAGACAATTTAGCGCTTCAATTCGTCCACTGTAATCAATAACTAACCTACTAAAATCAAAAGTGCTGGAGTACTTATAATACATCTCTTCAGAATTTGAAACATAATTAAAATGAAGTTGAGGATGTGAAAATGGATCAGGAATATCTTGCAACCCATCACTGGTCCAGATAACCTCATCCTTCTTCCAGATAAAAAGTTGGCCAGTCTTGTTTGGATCTAAACCAAATGAAAAATCTCCAGTTGCTGGATCAGTAGAACTACTCCAAGAAGTGATCAACTGGTTTTGCCCCTCTATAACTCCAAGCTTCATACCTGGAAGCCATGTCTCTGAGGGATAGTCAAAGCTCTGCCAAATAATACTAGATAAGTTGTGTACTTCTCTCAGCACTAAATTTCCAGAATCCAATATTGTTGCCTCAACATCCTTTCCACCCAAACCATAAGCAATTATAAAATATCTCCCGGTAACATCAGTTATTACTAGTTCTCCATTATTGTTGAAGAAAAGAACACCAGATGTATCTACCAATGGGTTATTTCGATTTGCAATCCAAACTGTGGTTTGGAGTGGAATTTTGTGGAACCATATTCCGACATAACGATAACTTGACCCATTGGGGCTGAAGAAGCCAAACTCAAATGTGTTGTTTAAGGAAATCAATGTTTGCCCGTCTGAGAGCGATCCTGTTTGTGACAGCGTGCCTGTTGTTGTTGTAGATGATTCTCCAGCTACCCAAAGAGGTAGAAATAGAAAAATGAGTAGCAGACTGTAACTGAAGTATAACAGTTGGCGCCTCATGATATGTGAGCTCAAACAATGGTTTAAGGAGTGTTTTAGTTGAGGATGAATAAAAGAGGGAAATGGCAACTCTTACCATTGATTTCCATGCCCAAGAATTGCAGAGGTGGAGGATAAGATGTTTGTGATTGGCTTGGAATTATACCAAAGATACTTTTCCAAGTCTCCTTGACTGTGGAGTTGCCAACGTTGAAAAGTATATATCTCCAATTAATTTTCATTTTTTTTTTCCAGAGATGTGAATTGATAGGTCTTCATGTTGACTAAATATAAAATGCAAGGTGGTATCGATCCTGCCGGACGGGTGGCAACGGCCGGAGATAGTGTCAAACGCATTTAATGATCATCTGTTTGCTATTGTGAAAAGTTCCAAATTGATCCTATTTCATCCACATATTGAAGAAGCCCAACAAAACCATATGTGTGTACATGTGTGTATATATAGGAGGAATCCACTTACACTGTTTTTTTATGACACCGGATTACATTCTACATTTTTAAAGTCCAAACAGTCGATCAAAACCGTTCAACATGATGGATATATTAAAATGTGCTTGCAAATCAAATTAAATTTTACATTTTCTTATTTTTAACTATTTATTAAGATGGGTACAAAAATACAATGGTTTGAAAACAATGATTTTGTAAAATACTGAATAAATAGTAAAAAATTCAAAAAAAATATAAAATTTGGTCTCCAAGCACATTTTAATATGGAGATCATGTTGAACGGTTTTGATCGACTGTTTGAACTATGAAAATTTTGAAAACATTGGGTGTAATCTGCTATCACCAAAAACGGTGTAAGTGGATCCCTCCTCATATATATATATATATATAGAGAGAGAGGTTGGCTAATATACAATCGATTGTTCTGAGCTCCCGTACAACCAAGTTATTTTCTAATTTTCAAATTTCAAACGGTCGATCTAAACCGTTAGATGTGATATCTATATTAAAATGTACTTGGAGACCAAATTTTACATTTTTTTTGAATTTTTTTACTATTTATTAAGCCGGTTTGAAAATCGCCGATCCAACGGTGGCTTAACCAAACAGTAAAAACATAAGCCACCGTTGGATTAGCGATTATCAAAGTGGCTTAATAAATAGTAAAAAATTCCAAAAAATGTAAAAGTTGGTCTCCAAGTACATTTTAATATAGAGATCACATCTAACGGTTTAGATTGACAGTTTGGACTTTGAAAATTGGAAGATGACTTAGTTGCGTGGGAGCTCGGGAACAATCGATTGTATATTAGCCAACCTCTATATATATATATATATATATATATATTATAGAGAGAGAGAGAGATTAGCTAATATCAAAATGTTTGCACCACGGCTCCCTTGCAACCAAGTTGTTTTCCGATTTCAAAGTCCAAATGATCGATCCAAACCATTAGATATAATCCCTATATTAAAATGTGCTTGAGACCAAATTTTACATTTTTTGGAATTTTTTTACTATTTCTTAAGTCATTTTGAAAATCGCCGATCCAACAAGGGCTTAACTAAACAAGTAAAATCGAAGCCACCGTTGGATTAATGATTTTTAAAGTGGCTTAATAATTAGTAAAAAAAATAAAAAAAATTTAAAATTTGGTCTCCAAGCACATTTTAATATAAAGATCACATCTAACTGTTTGAATCGATCATTTGGACTTTAAAAATCAGAAAATGACTTGGTTGCACGGGAGCCGTGGTGCAAACGTTTTGATATTAGCCAACATCTATATATATAGTAGAACTAGGCATAGAAGGAAAAATCGGAATCGGAATCAGTCACTTGACTATAGAATCGGAATCGGGTGAATCAAGAAAATCGTTGAATCGGATCGGAAACTCGGATTTTTTTACCATAAGTTATTTTATACTAATAACATAAAAAATGATAAAAAAAAGATAATTTGTGAACAATAAATGTTTAGACAATGACTACACTCAAATAATCCATTAATATAATATAGGGAAAATTGTGAAAATGCCACTCCAAACTTTGAAATTGTCAAAATGCCACTCCAAATAATTAATGACTAAAATACCCTCGCTCGGCCATCTCCGCCATTGTAGACGGATACAAAATTGAATCCGCGTTGTAGACTTGTAGTCCTACGTGACCGAAATTTTTATTTATACAATTTTAAAAAAATAAAATAAATCAAATCCCCACTTTTTTGAGGAATTTTAATTCTACCACGTCAACCAAATAGAATGACGGATACAAAAGGGGATGTGCGCCATTTCCATTTGGCAGACACCCATATATGTTTGCCATTTTAAACGGCGGAGATGGTGTTTGTTCTAGAACATAGCCCGATCGATTCTTGTTCTCAAACATAGGTTAGTCAATTTGGGTAGAAGAAGGCCCAACAAGATTCCAATGTGGTTGGACTTGCTAAATAAGAGGAGAAGATGACACCAAGCTAACCGAGACACACAAGAAAGACATAACAGAGCTGCTCAAGATGCACGAGGTAGTTAATTTATTTTATTATTCAATTTAAAATTTCAAAATATTTATTTTGATGACCTATGGAATTAATAATCATTTTTTGTTTGTTTGTAAATTTGCAGGTTGAAAATGAAGCAATGAAATTTGAGTAAATCTAGGGTGTGACGTGCTCACTAAGAGGGTTTTGTGAGCACAACTCCAAAAATACATCGGATCGGCTTCAAATGATGAATCCAAACTGTTGAAATCCATATACTTCGTGAGTTATGCATGTACATGCAAAATTTTGAAAGTTTCGAATTCATTTGTTACGAGGTCAAGCGGTCAAAGTAATGATGAAAAATTAATATATAAAACAACTAATAGAATAACTTATAAAAGATTCATTACTTTGACCGCTTGACCTCGTAGCAAATGATTTCGAAACTTTCAAAATATTGCATGTGTATACATCACTCACGAAGTATATGGATTTCAACAGTTTGGATTCATCATTTAAAGCCGATCCGATGTATTTTTGGAGTTGTGCTCACCAAACTCTCTTGGTGAGTACGTCACACCCTAGATTTACTCATGAAATTTAATGTTTGTTTTAGGACTTAATTTGAATTTTGATGTTCTATTTGTCTTTGTACAATTAGATGCTTTTTAATTGTAATTGGTTGCTTCTTCATGTTTATTGTTATCTTTGATGAAAAATACTTAATATTCTTATATTGATATAACCAAATCAAATTCTAAAAAACAAACATAATATAATGAAATAAATATAGAAAATATAAAAAAATGATTAAAATAACACAATAGACGGTTAAACAAAAAAACCATGTCCACCGTTTAAAATGGCGGACATATATGAGTATTCACCAAATGGAGTGGCGGACATGTCTTTTTGTGTCCGCCATTTCATTTGACGAACATAGTAGAAATAAAATTTTTCAAAAAAAGTGACGATTTGAATTTTAAAAAAAAAAGTGGTATTAAATAAAAATTTCGGCCTACGTGACAGCTAATTTGAAAGAATATTTTTTTTTATCTCATTTTCATACTGTCCTAGTCTTTAAATACTACAGTGGACAATTGGACATGATCTTGTTTTCTTGGTCTTTAAGGAATTGAATTAACTACAAATTAAAGAATTCATGATTTGATCTGATATAATGATGGGATTGGGGTTTATCATGTATCTGTTTTGTTCGTATTAAAATTCGTGCAAATAAATTTTAAACATTTATTTAAATTATTTGTAAATTTTATTTGTTAGTACGAATAGGGTGTTCATCGGTTCGGTTCGGTTAAAACCGAATAAAAATAGCTAAACCAAAGTTTAATTCGGTTTTCAAATATAAAACCGAACCAACCGAACTAAATCAATGAACCGAAAAAAACTGAACCAAAATAAATTTTGGTTTATTCCGTTTAACCAAAATGGCCGATAAAAAGTCAGAAATGGAGAGAGAACAAAAGATAATTTTTTTGGAATGGAAAATATGGATCCAGTCTCTCATTCAATTCTTGTTTTAATATTAGAATAAAATGTTTATAGAAATCTATACTCTTAATGATGACTCACCAACGTCTCAAAGAATCAAAATCTGAAAATTACCCAATTCTCCTTGAAAAATTTAGAAATTGAGCTAAAGAGCAAAATCAAAACAGTTAATGATTAAATTAAAGAATAAGAGAAGAGAAACAGATCAAGAGGGAGAGAGAAGAGAAGAGAAAACAAAAAGAGGGAGAGAGAGCCAACAAAGAGAGAGAGAGAGGGTGTAGGGAAGAGGAAAGACAGAGACCAAATAAATTTCACAGAAAGAGTACGAGAAAGAGGGGGGAGAGAAGAGGGGATGCGGCCTCCTGTTTGAGCCCTTTCTTCTTCTTCTTTTTTGATTAAACTGTTGAGCTCTTCAAAAAAGAGAGTGAAGTAGCGTAGGTTTTTGAAATTAATCAGAAAGACGAAGACGTGAACACGCTTATTCGGTCAGTTCGGTTATTGTAAGTTTTAGAAATTAAAAACTGAATCAAACTAAAAAAACTGAATAACACTGAAATTTGAACCGAACCGAACCAATTAAACCGGAAAACCGAACCATTCAAACCAAACTTTTACGGTTCGGTTAAAAACCAAATAAACCGGACCCGATGAACACCCCTAAGTACGAATTCAACACGACTCGGTAGAGACTTTGAATAACTCTGTACAAAATTATTCGAATAAAAAACCCACCCTTTAATAATCTGTTAGAATTCAGGAAATTTACAAACTATTTAATAAATTTAACCCAATTTTGTTTTTGTTTACTTTTTCTTCGGTCATTCATCCTTTTGGATTAAGATTAAGAGAGAATATATATATATATATATACAAAATTAGGTTATAATGAGCAAAAACAAAAAAATTAAGGATAATCCAAAATTAAATAAGGAAAAAATTCCAGCTAGCAGAAGTATTAAAAAAAATGCCCAAATTTTTGAAGTCAATGTTTCTGTAACAAAAACATAAAGTCAAAACTATAACAAAAACATTCTGTACATGATTCCTAAAAATCCTAAAGAACCAAACCTAAAGATTTTCCCAAATGAAAAATCCAATCACTTCTAAACCTCTAAAAAAAAAAAAAAAAAAGCAGAGGTAAATCCCTAATAACCCAAAATCTAACACCTTATCATGCTTCATTTTACTCCTTGGCAACACCAAAAGAGCCCAAATCAATGCCAAAATGAGAAAAAACAGAGTTTCAAACATTGCAAAGCCCTCTGTTATCTCAAACCATTGTGGGTATTCTCTCCATGATGCAATTGTTAGTGACAAGCCCAACCCGACGACTGTATTGAACAGTGGGTCTGCGTAACAGCTGGAGACTGCTATCTGGACCCCTCCATTGCTGCCTTTCAATGCATTGCCACATTTGAGATCAAATCGCTGAGAGAATTGCCCCATGCGAGAGCCGTTAGCCCCAAAATCAACGGGCTTATTCCAAATATGTAACCTAGAGAAACCAACAGAGCTACTAGTTCTCTGGCAACTAAGTCTATACAACACTTATGATAAAACCCCCAATTAACCATAGCAAGGTTGCCTTTTTCGGTGGATTTGATTTTTGGGTCCCTTCCAATGCAATTATGAACAAAATTAACCCAGTTACTGAGCTGGTGATGTAAATCGTGACCGCTTTCTTTGATTGTGTATCATCATATTTTGAATTCCAAATAGTGGCTAGGAAAATCGGGGCAAACAGTAACAAAAGAACCACAGGTATTTGTGGCACCGCTCCTCTGTTATGTTAGTATGGTTAGCCTCCTTGGCAGAGACAAAGGTAGCTCCAAAATTTGCAAAAACAGCTGAAACGGGCTTCGATTCGACAAATTCGGTATGAAATAATTCAACAAGAGCTCAATTTGATCACCTTCAACCACTTCTTTGATCACGATTTCGACCTGGTTTTCTTCAATTTCAGAATTTGAATTTGAATTTATCAGCAATGAATTGAAGCCTCCATTTCATTTGTTGAGTCATGAGTCATGAGTCATGACAATCATCCCCACAAAAATGTGAGGTACAAACCATGTAGCCAATTTAAATACAGAGAAACGAAATTGAGCCCCAAATTGAATTTTTTTTTATAAATCAGAATTGTGAGGATGGAACCAAGCGGCAAACTTAGAAGCAAGTCATCTTTAATTAAACTGTTTCGGTCTATGGACACTGTACGGGAGCCATTGTGAGGCCAATAACACCGACAACTATGGTCGTGACGAAGAGGGCCCCATCAAGAACACTATCAGCCCCACCTCTCCTACACCTGGGTCCAGCCGTGAAAGAGAATATGCTGGAGAACAAATCAGGGTCCTCATTTCCTAAAGAGAGAAGTGTGACCCCGGCCATGGCAGGAGATAGCTTGAGCACCTTGGAAAGGTTCTCTAGTGAAGAGCAAAAGTACTGAGAGGCAGTGTTGCCGAGTAGATAGAACAAGATTAAGAGCCATAAGAGAGAAAGGAACCAAGAACTTATTTTTTACCATGTGACGGCACATCACAAATTCTTTATATAATGAAAATATCTAAAAACTCATTTTGTTTCGTTAGTCTATTCTTGTTGTCTATATATTTTTTTTAATTATCTTCATTCTTGCAATGTGGTGAATTAGTGTTGATATATGTAGACAACAATATCAAAAAATTATATATAATTATAAATACCAACAATAAATATCTAAACATAATTTAAGTTCAACTACATCTAAGATTATAATATGAAACATCAAAATAACAACAGTCCATACCATGAACTATAATATAACGACAGATGATAAAGAAAGACATTGTAATATTATGTAATAGTATGAAACATCATCTAAATCCAGCATACAAATTCTTCTCGGGCACAAGGTGAGATCCGAACATTATTTTTTACTGTTAAAACATAAATAATAAACAAATAGTAAATATAATTGATTCAATACTTTTACAAATATATCCCATTAAAATTTATCATCAACTGCGATCTCATTCTTCATTACGCCAACTATTACAATCATTGGGGAAGTTCCTGGGCCGGGGACATCTCACATATTCCACGTACTTTAAGTACTTAAATGAGCTCCTGACCTCATTCCAGTCGGTTGGAACCAACTTTTTCAGGAATCTGAGGCGTAGTATCTCCACTTTCCAATTATCATGGCAAGGAATTTTAACAAGGTTTCCACCTCTAATATATAACCTCTTCAACTTTTTTAGCTCTTCACGGTTTTTCCACTTTGATGCTTCAACTTCTGGATAATGTCTCATATCCAACTTTTCCAGATTCTTTGGTAAAGAGTAGATCGGTATCTCCTTATGCTGATTTTGTCCCCATGTAATGGTCAATACCAAAAGGCTGTCAAGATAATCAAAGCCATGGAAATCTTCGGGACCCAAAATGCAGTTGGGAATAATTCTAATGCTGAGTTTCTCAAGATTATTTAGTTTCGAGAGATCGCATAATAGGCAGGACTGGTTTTTATTTTCCAAACCGCCAACCACAAAACCCTTTAATACCACTAAATTTGAGAGCTCACATATCCATTTTGGCATATGATCTAATAAATAACACTCTGAAATATCTAAAACTTGCAGCTTCTTGAACCACCCACTTTCTATGGAAAATTTCCATCTTATTAATTTTTGTATTAACGTGGACCTTGGTTTCTGTGGCAATATTTCCAAATTATGACAAGCCCGTAGGTCTAGTATTATCAAGTCTTTTAGTTTCCCAACTGATTCATGAAGCTCTGTTATTCCCGAAATGCCGCACAGGCTAAGGTATCTCACCTTTTTATTCAATTTCTTTAAGAAATCAGTTTCGTCAACCTCAATGTGGAGCATTTCTGACATTGTTACTTCAGACCCAGTTTTCCCAAATTCATTGTGGATCTCTAGCTCTGTGTAACACCACCTACCAAGTTGAATCACACCTACGTTATTATGCTTGCTGTTAACGTCCATTATGTCCCTGGAATGAGGGTACCCCTGGTCTAGATTTAAAAGTATCTCTAATTGTTCACCTCTAGGCTCTCCAGATAATAATTTCCAAGTGCCTTCTACCTCTTGCATAGAAGCAATGCGGCCATACCCCTCACTATTGGAGATCAACCACCTATAAACTGTAGGTTCGATAGTGAAGTGATCTATTGCTTTATTATGATCTCTATGTACTGGTATGAGGACCTTTTTGTTTATCAATCTAGAAAAGAGCCTTTTAGAACCCTCTATACCAAGAAGCCCATACCACCAGTAAATCACTAATCTCTTCTTCAGTTTTGTGTTTGCTGGAAACATGCTAAGGCTCTTCATGCAGTAACTTTCAATGATGCCTAACGATTCTAATAAGTCCTTAAATTCTTCAACCTTTGTGACCTCTTCATTCATTTGATAACTTGTATTTGATGATTCGCCCACTTCAGTTATGGTAACCCCCTGAGGGGAATCATATGCCATTTCATGAGGCTCTAAATTAATCCAGGGATCAGTTTGCGTTGCTATCATCTGAGGCAAATCATATAACACTTTATCCATTTGATAACTTCCGACTTTATTTAAATTAATCAAGGGATTAATTTTCCTTGCTATCGACTGAATGTAATCAACTAGCCTCTCGTCGAATGTTTCTCTACTATCAAGAATATATTTTATCTTCACAATCTCTGTGCTAATTTGGTTGATGAATTTCTCAAACTCTGAGTTTTGAGGAACAAGCTCCTTAGCTAGTTCTAGGCGTTCCAGTAGTTGTCCAACCATCTCTGCAATACCGGTGTGATGCTTGATCATTGCCATGGTTTATCCGACCTATGAAACGATTCAGTCTCTATTTAGAGGACGAGCAAATGAAAGCATACATAATAAAAAATTGTTAAAATTAATATGTTTTGTCTTAATCTATACTTTTATGTCAGTATTTGAGTTGCAATAATTTAATGTCTTTCGATAGGATACATAATGGGATTAACTTAGGTAATATTAGTGTAACATCTGTTAAATATAACGTTTATTTCAAATTAGTTATAAAATTTCGTTTAAGATTAAAATGCTAATTTATTATTTATTAATAGAATACTACAGTTTTTAGATCAATTTAAAGTTTATTATAAATTTGAATTTCAATATATTAGGAAAGATTATTATGTTTGATTAGTCAGGCAATCGTATTTGTATTAATCGGTTCTGATATTCAGATTGTCTGACAAATTTCCTTAATTGGGAACTAAAGATTCGGTTTAAAAAAGTTTGAATTGAAAATCTAGAACTTTAACAATCAATATGCAACTTGTTATCGAAAATTTTGTATGTAAGACTACATTTTCATTGAATTTATTCCCCATTTGTTTTAGTGATGAGCCCGTAATTGGGATTTACTTATACGGTTATACGGGCCGTTTGAATCAACGACCAACCAAACATCTCCTTCTCTCATTTTTATATTTTTTTATTTAAAGTTTTCAGAAATTTTACTACAGCTGATCCTTGGGAATAGCTAACCCTAAACTCTGATTGAAGAATGCTTTCCAACCTGAGGCGATAGGAGGCAAATCACGATCGGATCAAGGAGTCACAAGATACGAGTACACTGTATTTTTTTTTTTTTTGAGGAAAAACGGGGGTCATTGCTGCACCATTTTTCTTTGCATTTGGTGATGTATTTGGTGATGAACTCTATTTCACGTTTAATTTACATTTGCATATGGATTAGGTTTGTCTAGGATTACATTTTTGTCCACAATTAATGCCTATCCAATTTCCAACATGATCAGCTCAATTAATACTGACTTTTACGTCTGGCCGATATAAATTTAAAATTTAAAAGAGGATTAAATCTCTTAACATGTCATCAATGTCACATTACTCTATTTGTTATCTAACATCTTTTTCTTATTTATCATAATATGGGAGCGCTAGTGTTGTTTGGTGTGCTTAATTAAAAAGGAATATTTGTGTATGTTGCCATGAAATATTAATTGTTGCACGTACGTGTAGAGATTTGTGTGGCTAATATATTTATTTTATTTTATGATATTTTAATATAATGTATACGTTTCAAGAACAATTTTTATTTATGCTTAAAATTAGCTCAATTAAATATTTGTTGATAAAAAAATATTTAAGTTGGAAATTCAACTTTGTGTCCAACAATTAACTCGGTGATAAAATAAGAAATGTAGGGATTATGAAAGAAGAATACTATATTTCAGAGATATATGCGTAGTATTTCAGCGCAATAATTTTCTTTCATGAGAAGATAAGGAATTAAATATTGGATAAGGGAATCATTTCCAAACGCTTTGTCAACTAATTGTCTTATTAATTTTCTTAGTTGAATTTCATTACAAAATTATCCTTGTAATTTAAATTTGAAAGAGGAAGAAAGTGGATAGATAAAAAAACTTTTATTTTAGAGTAAAACTAAGGTGCTTTTAAGCTCACCAAGTTCTTGTGAGCTTAACTTCGAAATTTATAAAATAAGACGGATATGGGTATTGGTAAAGACTATTTCATACCCGTTGGGTAACAAGTGATTATATAAAATAAATTATATATAGATATATAAATAATATATTCTTTGTTTTTCATATCACTTCATCAACTCTAATTCATGAGAACATATATGTCTTTTGTTGTAAGAAAAGTATTATATTAAACATATTACTTTTTTTATTTGAATGTTTTATTATTTAGTTAACAAATTGAATTTTAAATTTGTTAGAAGAGATATTTATTTATTTTTTTTGCTTAATTATAACAAACTATCAATTAGAATTGATTGCATATTTGCATTTTGATTTTTACATTAGTAATTGTAATTTCATATGTATGACATGATGAGTTTTGATAGTCTATTTGTAAAAATAATAAAACAATTATATTAGTATTATTTATTATTCACCCGCTACCGTTTTGTTACTAGCTAATTTTAACGGGTACAGGTAAGGTAGGGTAGGGTAAGGAAAATTCTTAACAAGTAAGGGTAGGCTATGGGTAAGATCAACTTTTAATGGGTATGGGTATGAAAATACTTTCACCCTACCTGTATCGTACCCACTGACACCCCTAATCTATGCGACTCACATCGAAATCTGTGCAGCCACAAAACTCTCTGGTTATCAGCCAACTTAATCGAGATATTTGTACAGCTCGCACAAAATTCTGTGCGGCCCGTACAACTCTCTAGATAGTGCTTCTTCTTACATGCAAATCTCATAATCAGTCCATCAATGATTTTGATCTTTGCTTAAATTGTTCTACACATTTATGGACCACACCCTATTGAATATATAGATTGTCTAGTGTGTTAATTTCATATTAGATAACTTAATTGTATATATGACAGTATACAATTTATAATTATATTACATATGGTCATGTTTGGTTGTGGAGTAATGTTACTCCGGATTAAATTTCTTACTCCGAACTAAGACGGATTAAAATAATCATGTTTGGTTGGAATTATGTTGGAATTTGGTGGAGTAAGCTAATGAAGAGAGAGAAATTATAAGATGATGTTACTCTAACCGCGGGACCCACGGGCGTAGTAAGTTACTCCACCTCTCTAGGTGAAGTAACTTAATCCGGATTAACTCAAATGTTACTTCATCTTACTCCTTCAAATTTACTTCTTGTTTGACTTCTTAAAGGTGGAGTAAAAGACTTACTCCACCACTTACTTCATAACCAAATATGACCTATATGCTTAACGTTGGATTATGATCCAACATTTGTTACATACCATACTAATGCATATCCAATTAAAAATCATGTGTAGATTCAAACTTAAAAGATCCATCAGCACATCAATCAGTGTTTGAAAATTCCTGGTGGAGAAATTCTATGGAGGAGGAATATATAAAAATAGACAATTGTATAATTTCTATACAAATTAAGAAAGTTACTCACGAGATGCAAATGAGTTTATAGAATAAAAAACAAAAGTAATGACTCTATAGAGATGATACAAAAATATGGCATTGATTACAAAGGAAAGTTTCCCTCAATAACAAAAATGAGTATGGCAAGAATATTATTATCGGTTGCGATAAATAAAGGTCGGAACTTAAACGAAATGGATGTAAAAGATTTTTTTGTTACAAGAAATGACAAAGTCTAGGCCAAACTTAATTAGTCATGCTTTTTTAGAATTAAGTTTTAGCAAAAGCTTGACCGACTCGTCCATGTTTATAAAATTAACCAAAACCACAACTATAATTGAATTTGTGTATGTAAATGACTTGATTATTACTAGAAGTGATAAAAATAAAATAAAATTAATTAAACTTCATCTAAAGGATATATAAATTTTATATTAAATTAGACTTATAAAAACTTCCGTATTTTCTAGGAATAGAACTCGTATAAGTAAATATTTTCTTTTCACTATGAGAAAATGCACTAGACTTGCTAATACGAATGAAAAAAATCAGGTGCTAATTAAGCTTATTAATGCTCCAATGGAAATAAAAAATTAAATATTAAAAATAGTGAACCCGTAAGTATTGTAGGACAATTTCAAACACTTGTAGGTACTTACCTGTCACTATATCGGACATTGCATTTACTATTAATACGATGAGTCAATTTATGTATGTCCCTTGTACAAATAACACACACGTTAGTTATGCGCATTATTAGATAATTGAAGGGTTCATCCGGTCGAGATATATGATATAGGAAAAAATGATGATTTTGCTATTGTAGGCTACTTGGGTGCAGATTGGGCTTATCATAGACGGTTCATGATAACGCTCAAACATATAGCGAAAATCACTATATATATATATATTTTTTTTTTTGAAAAATGACAAAAAGTGAATGCAAAATAGCAATTTTTCCGATTTATTTATTGCAAATATGTTTTTGAGTCATTTTAGCAAGTTTTGGAGAAAGTTGCGTTATTTAGACCAAAAACAGAGTAAAAATGTCATATTTAGGCAATTATTGAAGATGACATTAAAATAAGACATTACATGGCATATACAACACCTTACATGAAATGCATAACATGCGAAATGGTGAAATTTTATGAAAATATACTAAGTCGGAATCCATGTGGAGTCCCCTATGCCGCATGTGACATACACAAGACCGCACGATCCGTGGACTGTTTCTTCTAAGCCGCACGATCTGTAGACATTTTCTTCTAGAAGATCCACCCTTCGACTTGCATAGCTATTTTTAGATGAAGTCTTCTAGAAGCTACGTTATTTTTAGACGAATCCTACTAGATCATTGGTGGATCCCATGTCCACCCATGATCTCCACTACCGCACCACTCTTTAGGAAAGACTATAGTACCCCCCCTTGTAATAGGATTGAGTGTGCGTGTTTACTTGTATTAAATCCAGAATTATAGCTAGCAATCCTCATTATTAAACTAGGTTATAGAGTACTTAGGGAGAGAGGAGTAACCATTAGAAGTCAAGCAAGGATACGTCATCGAGGAGACAATGTTCTTCCATCTTCAAGAGTATTTTAATTTATGTTCTCTTTATTTGCTATGCCATGAGAACCTAAATCTGTCATCTCTATGGTGAGGGTTGAACTTGATTTCTTAATTATGTTTTGATATTTGTCTATATTTTGTTTGCGTTGAATTTCTTTTGCACATTAATCTTGTTATACTATTCTTGCATACATAGTTTTGTCTACTATATGCCAATGAACTCAACATATTAATAGGTGTGTAGTCGTTGCATCATTGTGTGAGAATGATAATGCATTGTTAGTACTAACACTTCAGCTAACGAGACTCGACAATGGTTCAAAGACTAGAGTTAGAACCTAGTGGACTCCCTTGGCGAGAATAGCGTAAAAAATATCTTAGACTAAGTTTGATTCCTCTACGGACATACTAGACTTAGTTGGAACAACATTGGAACACACTTAGATTAAGTGGGAGACTTGAGATATTTCAACTACGGAGTAGTATAAGGAAATAATATAAGTTCGTACGTACTTAAAATATTTTAGTCTTGGTAGCCCAAAAGCTGATCGAAAGATCATAAAACCTTTCAAAAGCGTAATGAAACACCCAGTATACCCTACGGGTAGTGATAGTGCCACAGCGGGGTGCCTTGGGGACAAAATATGTGGCACACTGCAATGATAGTGATAGAGTTAGGTGTCCTAGAGCAAACATTTTGTTTGTAAATTCTTGTTCATATGATTGATTGACTGAAGTTAATTGTTACTTTAAATTGCATTACTTGTGGTTTATCTAATAGTTAGATTGTGTAGTAACAAATCAATAAAAGTAATAAACTTTAAAGTATCCCTAGTCGAGGTAATTAGCAATGAATACTAATTGCACTTGAGACTAGTGTGATGATTAAACGTTTGATCCAGCTATCACGGATCAAAGCGGTAGAGTGTCGGTTTAATATCACATATACATATAAAGAGTTATATGTCGTCGAATTTGGCTATACATGAACATCATAAGGATTCTGTGTGTCGTCATTGATGCTTCATGTGATGTTGTTGTCTTATGTTTGAGACATTTGGTTTTCCCGCTTAAAGACATCTTCTCAATGTGCGGAACTTATGTTGGGAAGTTCGCATATGTAACCGGGGATGAATATCCTTTATTCGCATCCCGGAGAATGTTGAGTGAGCTATGATATCTTGGACCCCTTGATAGAGTTATATTATACGTGCGCACCATGATTAAACAGTTTAATCATGGATTATAATATGAGCTCACGGATCAAGAAACATAATTGATGATACAGTAGGAATGACAACATCCTATCTCGCATTCATCTCGAATATCAAGAGGTATTGGAAACAACACGGTCAGTGCAATGCATTGTCTACATTGGATCAACGATACTTTGTCTAGTTATATATCGTTTGTATAATTGGGGAGTCAAGGCATGTTGCTAGATGCTACCCTTGATCAATGGAAGAACAACTTTTTCATTGCCAACTTGTACGGATCCAAGCGGGTCACACCTACAAGGTCCATGGTTGAGATGTCATATAGGTTTATGACATCGTGCTTAGATACTTGGAAACAGTATGCACAATGAATTAGTAATGTAAGACATTAAGCATGATGAACACTACAAGAGACATGAGGACTAGTCAAATCGGTTTGGCACCCGATTACGCAAAGCTTGGTTTGATTATGTGAGGATATATATTTGATTTGATTAAACATATATCAATGTTTATTAATCTTGCTAATTTGGGTGGTTTGATTATCCCAAATGATAGATTATTAATAAATGAGTGCGTGGATATGCAGTTGGCGCAATTTGGACTTGTAGTTCATGAGTTACGGTCATTTGAAGTTCGTTTGACCATGGTCAACCGTTGATCAAATAGTTTGACCAGATTTGGAGCTGTTGATTTAGTCAACAAGTTGATGCAGTCATTTGATGTTCGTTTGACCATGGTCAAACATGGTCAAACGTTGGTAAAAAAGTTTGACCAGATTTGGAGCTGTTGACTTATAAATTCAAGATGAAGAGGGATGAAACTTTTAGAGTAAGCTTCCATTGGACAAATGTTTGAATAGACCAATGGTCTATTGGACCATTAAAATAAGGAATTACTATTATGTCCTCACATGATGTCATCTCATTTGTAATTTGTGTGAGGGAATAATGGTAATTGTGAAAGTCTATTTAAGAGGGTGATCCCTCCAACTTTGTCTTGCCAATTTCATTTCATAAGATTCAAAAGTAGATCTAGATCTCTCCCTTTCATCTCTTCTCCCACCATCTCCTTCCTTGGTCAAGAAGCAAAGAGAGCAAGCAAGGAAGCCCCCAAGCCGAGGTGCCTCCCTCTCTCCTTGCCGTGCCACCACTTTGACGTTGCCGACTGTTGGCCTGTCGTCGTGTGCCGCTCCACTCGCCATGGCTAGGCATAGCCCGGGCCCTTGCGCGCCGCTCATCCACCTAGCCTATCCAACTCGGCTTGGAGCCTGATCGAATCTGTGGACCTGCGCCGCCATCCCACACCTCAAGGCCGCCGTATGGGCACCACATCGGGCCACCACCTTTCTTGCTCCTCCTTCTTTGAAGGGGCTTGATCTCTCACTCTCTTCTTCTTCTCCTTTGAGATTGATCTAGATTTAGATCTCTTCGTGATCTCATTTTCTAAAGTTGAGATTTGAATTTGTTGAGAAGAATTAGAGATAGTGTTGATAGCTACGCAAGATCTATTCAAATAGTTTGAAGTAGTGAGCTAGCTGAGATTTGCAAGGGTGAGAGGATTCGAACAACTAGCATTGATCTCTTCTCATTCTCAATCAACACCTTGGAAAATTTTTGGATTGGAATTTGTAACAAGGGAGACTAAGGCGCATGCAACCATTTCACGCTCCACTAATTGGAGAGGTATGACTCTAAACACTTTGCTTGATCATGTGTGTGTCCCGATCCATAAACTGCGTGTGATTGATTGCATGTATACGGTAAGATCGCGTCTCCATGTATACGCTCCACTATTGTGGCTATGTTTACCTACAATTGTCCATTGCATAAGCATTGTGTTAGGTTGATTTATTCTTATGGAATTCATAGCTTGATTATATGCCTCTTGTATGGTTGTATATAAGTCCTGTTGCACGAATGGTGCAACAATGAGTTTTTGATTTGTTTATTTTTCCATGACTTACTTTGGAGGGCCCCTTATCAATTGATGATATGCGGAGGGTTCAAAGTGTAGATCTGGATTTTTTAATGTGAATCAATGTTCGATGTGGATCCGTGAGGGATTAAACTTATGAAATGAAATTGAACTTGACCTAAGGATTGGAGAACTTGATTCGTTTGTTTTAGATCGGTTTAAAATTGTTTTATATAGGTTCGGGTTTGGAAAGGTTATCAGATCGATGGTAGATCTTTAATAAATTAAATCTAGATGTGTTGATGACGATCTGTATGTGCTTAGATACCGTTGAATGGTGCACTAGATAATAGATATTCATGGAAAAGCTTTTGGTTAAATCTTATCTATGATGAAATCAACAAGCTATGAATAGGATGAGAATAAGTAACCCTTGCATATAATAATATTATATTGCATAAATATATGGGCCCTCTATACTGAGTAGCTGCAGGTACGGTAAGCGGATTGTGTGGCCACAAAGTACCAATGTCATGTGTGATGTAATGAATGCATGTGGAATTAATGTAAAGCGGCCTAAGGTGCCCATGAAATTAAATTGTTTAATTTTTATGCTTAGGTGGCAACACATGTTTAGTTGCCTTACATGTTATTTGGGCCTGCGTGCCATATTGGGAAAATAAATGTAATTTTTAATTTCTTTTAGATAGTCTAAAGGGAATTTGGGGATTCTAGTTATTGGTTGCAAGGCTTGAGCAGAAGGATGCTTGTGACACTGACTACGATGAATTCCTAAAGAGGCCGCATAATCACGTGTGATTATTTTTTTGTGTGAATGCCTATGACTGTCATAGGATAAGTATGAGTGTATGATAACATGCCTACCAACATAAATAAAATATTGTCCCAAACGCAGAATTATTAATTCGTGTACCTTTCCTTATTTCATCCACATCGTGCAACAATAATAAGGAATGATAATCCACAATGTGGGCGTCTTTGTTAGATGCGGCAGATGTAGGGCTACATAAGACTAACCTGATGATCAAATGAAAAATGTTGAATTAAGGGACCGGTTTCTGGGGTACAGAGTTATGATCACACCGATTTGTGAGTCAGGCCTAAGAGTTGTACCAGCATGCAATTAGCGAGGAATTTTTGCTTAGCTAAAAATATCAAAGTTGGGTGACGTGCCATAGCAGGCTCAACTTAGAGATGATAGGGATCTTGGTCTCACTATATATATGGGATAGTATGAGACACAAACATATAATGGGATTGTTTTACATAATTAAGTGTGAAACAAAATATGAACAAATGAAACTAAGTCTATATCGTTTTAATGTTGTAGATGACTAAAAAATTCCAATTCTCTTTACGTTCCCCCTTGAAAAGGAGAAGCTTAAGTCTGATAGCTCTAATTTCATAGACTGGCACAAAAATGTGCACATTGTCTTGAGACAAGAGTCAAAGGATGCAGTTCTGACTATTCCCATAGCTGTTGAGCCGACTGGTACGACTGCAACTCAGGAAGCCAAGGATGCTGCACAAAGTTTTGCGGAACTTTTGGTGCAAGGCTTCTTTTCTCGTCTTTGGAAAGTGAACTTCAAAAATGCTTTGAATATGAACTTCCATATGATATCATGATGTAGCTCAAGAAAAATGTTTCAGGAGCAAGTTCATGTTAAGAAGAACAATACTGTGAGCAGTCTCGTTGGGTGCAAGCTGGCAGAAGGGGAATCTGTGAGCATGCATGTACTCAAAATGATGAGGTACTTGCAGCACCTTGAGAAACTTGGAGCATCGATCGACAGTGATCTGGCGGTCAACTTGGTCTTCAATTCTCTCCCAGCGTGTTATTCTGGATTCTTCTTGAATTACCACATGCACAGGATGGAGAAAAGTCTTAATGAGCTGCATGGCATGCTCAAGACGGCTGGGTTAGACATGAAGAAGGGTAACACCTGTGGTTCTCATATTCTTTCGGTTCAAGCTGGTGGGAAGAAAATTAATAAACGCAAGAAACGTGGCAAGTGGAAGAGCAAGAGTAAAACTGAAGGGAAAGCAAAGGCACCAGCAAAGGCTGGAGGATCTTCCAAGAAGAAAGATCTCTCAAATGTTAAATGCTATTATTGCAAATGGCAATGGACATTTTAAGAGAAGTTGCTACAAGTACCTGACAGACCTAAAGGCAGGCATTACACCCTCAGGTACTTTTGTTGTTGAGTTATACCTAGCTTCTACCTCCGATTGGGTACTGGATACCGGATCGTGTGCTCACCTTTGTTCAAATGTGCAGGCACTAAAGAGTAAAAGAAGGTTGGAGAAAGGCGAGTTGTTACTCACCGTTAGCAATAAAGCAACCGTTGAAGCCATTGTTGAAGGACGTGTTGAGTTAGCTATGCCTAGTGGTTTAGTGCTGGAACTATTGAAAGTCATATATGTTCCGAACATTGCTGAAAAACATTCTTTCTGTTTCTTTTCTTTTTAAAGAAGGATATTGTTTTTTCTTTAATTGACAATAGTTGCTCAATAAGCCACACTGGTATATACTATGGAAGTTGCAAAATAGTTAATGGTATATTCTTGCTTGATGTAACTAGAACTGTTTGCAACGTACACAACAACAACAACAACAACAAAAGGCTCAAGACTAGTAGCAAGTCTACATATATGTGGCACTTGTCGTCTGGTCCATATAAACGAGAATCACATCAAGAAAATGCACTCGTATGAAATTCTTGGCTAGTTTGACTTTGAGTCAATAGGCACATGCGAAAGGGCAAGTGTTTTGTTGGGTGTCATACACAGCGATGTATGTGGACCTATGAAAATTTGCGCATGAGGTGATTATCGGTACTTCATTACATTTATTGATGATTTCAGTAGATATGGTTATGTCTACCTGATGAGACATAAATCCGAATCCTTTGAAAAATTTAAATAATTCAAGAATGAAATAGAGAACCAGCTCAACAAAATGATTAAAGTCTTGAGGTCCGAGCGAGGTGGCAAATACCTTAGTTAAGAGTTTGGTGGTTATCTCGAGAGAGTGTGGAATTGTTTCCCAACTCACTCCTCCTGGTACACCTCAACGGAATGATGTATTTGAAAGGAGGAACTGAACCTTGCTTGACATGGTTAGGTCAAAGATGAGCTGAGCTACACTACCGGTTTTCTTTTGGGGATTCGTTTAGAGACTGCCACGTTTACGCTTAACCGAGTTTTATCAAATTTGGTTGATAAGACTCCATACGAGCTATAGCATGGACAGGTTCCATCTGTGTCTTTCATGAAAATTTGGGGTTGTGAAGCTTATGTGAAACATCAAGAGTTGATGACGAGCTTGAAGCCAAAGCCGACAAGCATTTCTTTGTGGGATATCCAAAAGAGACCAAAGGGTACTACTTTTACAAGAAATTGGAGAACAAAGTTTTTGTTGCTCTATTTATTGTATTTACGGGAAGAGGATTTCCATTCGAACAGTAGTGGGAGCGATGTGCATCTCTCGGAGATACAAGGCTGCTGCGCAAGATGTCCAGGATGACATACCCTTGGTCCCTAGATTGGATGTTAGAGCTAGTGGGGGCCGACCTGAACCTTCTAAGGCGAATGTGGAGCCTGTTACCATGATTGTGGAGGAGGTTCAAGAATCCGCTCAAGGGAGTGATGCTCACCAGTCTGTTTTGCCACAACCTCCACCCCGGGCACCACCCTTGCGAAGGTCTAAAAGAGTCATTCGTGCCTCGGATTGGCACATGGGACTCCATGAGGTTTCGGATTAGATTCAAATGAGCCTCGACCTACAAAGAAGTGATGGACATTCCAACGAATGACTAGAGGCCATGAGATTTGAGATGCAATCCATGTTTGACAATCAAGTCTTGGACTTGGTTGATTGCCCCGAGAGCCTCATGCCAATTGAAAACAAATGAGTTTTCAAAAGAAAGACCGACATGGATGGAAATTTGACTGTTTACAAAGCACGGTTGGTAGAGAAAGGTTTCAAGCAGATTCACGGGATTGATTATGATGAAACCTTATCTTCTATGACTATGTTCAAGTCGATTCATATTCTTTTAGCAATTGCTGCATGTCATGACTATGAAATTTGACAAATGGATGTAAAGATGGCCTTTCTAAATGGACCAACCTGAAGGTTTTGTGAACTGGAAGGATGCTAAGAAGGTGTGCAAGCTGAATAGATCTATCTATGGCTTAAAGCAAGCATCTCGAAGTTGGAATATTTGCTTTAATGAAGAGGTCAAGAGATTGAACTTCATTAGTTGTGATGAAGAACTGTGTCTACAAACGGGTTAGTGGGAGGACGGTTATTTTTCGGGTACTTTATGTAGATGATATTTTGTTGATCGGAAATGACATTCCCTCTCGAATGTTATCAAGTTCGCACTTTGAAAAGTATTTTCCATGAAGCACTTGGTGAGGCGACCTATATTCTAGGTATTCATATCTATCGTGACAGATCCAAGAGGCTCATCGGTTTGAGCCAAAGCACATATATAGATAAAGTGTTGAAGAGATTCAACATGGATGGGTCCAAAAAGGGAATGGTCACCATGTCTAGAAGCGCTAATCTCAGCAAGACTCGGTGCACGGTTGCACGTGATGAGCAAGAGAGTATGGCCAAGATACCTTACATTATGTTGTGCACTCGCCCGGACATTTCGTATGCTTTGAGCATTACAAGTAGATAACCAAGCTAATCCGGGACTTTTGCATTGGAATGCGGTTAAGAACATTCTTAAGTACCCGAGAAGGACTAAAAAGATGTTTCTAGTCTATGGTGGTGAGCTAGATCTGGTCGTGCGGGGTTACATAGATGCTAACTTCCAAACATACCATGATGACTTTAAATCGCAATCAATATTTGTGTATCTCCTCAATGGTGGAGCTGTGACTTGAAAAAGTTCCAAGCAAGAAACCACAGCCGACTCGACCACCGAGGCGAGTACATTGCCACCTCCGAAGTTATAAAGGAGGGCGATTGGAACAAGAAGTTCATCTCCGAACTTGGTGTGGCTCCAAGCATCGCCAATCTAATAGACCTCTATTACGATAACACTTGTGCTATTGCTCAAGCCAAGGAACTTAGAAACCACCGAGAGATCCAAGCATGTTCTATGACGTTACTATTTGATTCGAGAAATCGTACTCGAAGGGATATAACACTTAGTTGGCTAGACACGAGATCGTGACACATTGATCCATTTACCAAGCCTCTACAAGACGCCAAGCATGGGAAACATGTTGTCTCCATGGAGCTTAGGTACGTGAGAGAGACTGGTCGTCTTAGAGGGTGTTTCTAAATTAGAAATAAACACTTGGATTGTATATTTTAAATGCAACATAATTCAATCATCTTATTGTAGTCAAAAGTTTGACTCTAGTCCAAGTGGGAGATTGATAAAGTCATGTGACCTAGAGCAAACATTTTGTTTATAAATTCTTGTTCATATGATTGATTGACGGGAGTTAATTTGTTGCCTTAAGTTGCATTACTTGTGGTTTATCTAATTATTAGATTATGTAGCAACCAATTAATAAAAGTAATGAACTTTAAAGTATCATTGGTCAAGGTAATTAGCAAGGAACACTAATTACATCTCGAGACTAGTGTGATGATTAAACGTTTGATCCAGCTATCACGGATCAAAGAGGCAAGAGTGTCGGTTTAATATCATAGATGCATATAGAGAGTTATATGTCGTCGGATTGGACCATACATGAACATCATAAGGATTCTGTGTTTTGTCATTGATGCTTCATGTGGTGTTGTTGTCTTATGTCCGAGACATTTTTGGTTTTTCTGCTTAAGGTATGCACATTCGTGGTTGATATTAATCTCTCACCATAATAGGGAGAGATATAGACATCTTCTCAATGTGTGGAACTTATGTTGGGAAGTGCATATGTCAACGGGACGAATGTCCCTTATTCCCATCCTGGAGAATGCTTCGTAAGCTATGGTATATTGGGCCCCTTGATAGACTTATATTATATGTGCATACCATGATTAAATAGTTTAATCATGGATTATAATATGAGCTCACAGATCAAGAAACATAATTGACGATAAAGCGGGAATGACAACATCCCATCTCGCGTTCATCTTGATATCATGAGGTATTGGAAACAACACGGGCAGTGCAATGCATTGTCTACATCGGATCAACGATCTTGTCGGGTTACATATCGTCCGTATAATTAGGGAGTCAAGGAGTGTTGCTAGACACTAACCTTGATCAATAGAAGAATAGTTTTTCCATTGCCAACTTATACGAATCCACGCGAGTCACACCTACAAAGTCCCTAGTTGAGATGTAATACGGGTTTATGTCACCGTGCTTAGATACGGGAGACAGTATGCACGAGTGAATTAGTAATATAAGACATTACACATGATCAACACTACAAGAGACATGAGGACTAGTCAAATCGGTTTGGCACCCGGTTGTGTAAAGGTTGATTTGGCTATGTGAGGATATATGTTTGATTAGTTGATTTGATTAAACATATATTAATGTTTATTAGATTTGGGTCTAATTTGGGTCTTTTGATTATCCCAAATAATTGAGGATTAATAGACGAGTGCGTGGATATGTGGTTTGCGCGATTTGGACTTAGGTTCATGAGATGCGAGTCATTTGATGTTCGTTTGACCAGATTTGGAGCGGTTGACTTATGGTAATTCAAGATGAAGAGAGATGAAACTTTTAGAGTAAGCTTCCATTGGACAAATATTTGAATAGACCAATGGTCCATTAGACCATTAAAATGAGAAATTACTATTACGTCCTCACATGATGTCATCTCATTTGTAATTTGTGTGAGGGCATAATGGTAATTGTCAAAGTCTATTTAAGAGGGTGATCCCTCCAACTTTGCCATGCCAATTTCATTTCATAATATTCAAAAGTAGATCTAGATCTCTCTCTCATCTCTTCTTTGTCCATCTCTTTTCTTGGTCAAGAAGCAAAGAGAGCAAGCAAGGAAGCCCCCAAGTTGAGGCGCCTCCCTCTCTCCTTGTCGTGCCACCGCCGCCCGCCGCCCCCATTTTGCCACAGCTCGACCTAGGCCGAGCCCTTGTGCGCTGCCTGTCCGCCTAGCCGATCGGGTCTGTGGACCTGTGTCGTGGACCCGCGCCTCAAGGCTGCCGATTGGCCTTGGTCCTCCATTGCCATGTGGGCACCACCTCGAGCCGCCACCTCTCTTGCTCCTCCTTCTTTGAAGGGGCTTGATCTCTCTCTCTCTTCTTCTTCTCCTTTGAGATTGATCTATATTTCGGATATAGATCTAGATTTATTCGTGATCTCGTTTTCTAAAGTCGACATTTGAATTTGTTGAGAAGAATTAGAGATAGTGTTGATAGCTATGCGAGATCTATTCAAATAGTTGGAAGTAGTGAGTTAGCTGAGATTTGCAAGGGTGAGATGATCCGAACAAATAGCATTGATCTCTTCTCATTCTCAATCAACACCTTGGTGTGCGAATCTTGCGAATTCTTAGATTGGAATTTGTAACAAGGGAGACTAAGACGCAGACAACCATTTCTTGCTCCACTAGTTGGAGATATTTACTTGACCATGTGTGTGACATGATCTATAAACTGTGTGTGATTGATTGCATGTATATGGTAAGATTGCGTCTAGATCGCTAGTAATTTTTTGAAATTGTATCTGCTACCCTAGACCATTTCCCAACAAACAGTGCCGCAGACAACATACATAAATGTCGAAACAAATGTCAACATATATGATTAAGAATGATAAGAAATCCGAGCTCTAGAGGCTTTCTATTTACTGTTTACTCTTACCAAGTTATAATTCTTTTAATTGCAATTAGCGCCACCGCATCATACTCCAAGTTTCTGAGCACCTAAACTAGTGAAAATAGTTTATAATCTAATACACTATCTCTGTGGATCAGCACTCCAATTATACTACGCGATTGGATTATGCACTTGTAATATGATTATAAGTTGAAATTAGAGTTAAAAAAATATAATTAATTTATACTAAGTGTTACCATTTGAGTCATTAGTTCACTATAGGCTACTGCACTTTCGTAGGGAAAAATCTCACGACGAAAACATCCAAGTAACATATCATGATGAGATCTAGCATTAAGGCAAAGTATCGAGCGATGGCCCCAACAACAAATAAACTCACATGGCACAAGTGCTTAAGAATATAGGAATTTAACATGATGATCCCATGAAAGAGGTACCACAATAACAATTCGGCTCAATATTGTTTCTAATTCAGTATCTCATGAAATAACAAAGGATGTTAGGTGGATTGTCACTTTATTAAGAAGAAAAAAAAATTGAAACGCCATATGTATGATAGCAAGAAGGAAATAATCGATATATTTACCAATTGTACACAAGTTAGACTCGATAGATCTATATGATCATTATTAACACAACCCACAGGGTGGAAGATCTAATCCTTGGAGACATGAAGCATAAAGTGAAGTGAACTTTTTAAAAATTACACCTTCCTTTCTCGCGTTCTCACAATGTTTATCATTTCCAGAAAAATATCTCCTTCCCGTTATCGCTATTTTTATAAATTTCACCAATGGCTAAATTAGTCTTGTATTTGTACAAATAGTTATTATTTGTTCATTGTAAACATAGAAATTTATTCAATAAAGAAATCCTTTCATTCAATTAGATAAAATTCTTGTACAATTCAAAATAGATAAAAGGTTATAATAGAAAACGAAAAGATTCAAGCCAACAAAAAAAAGAAAAAGAACTTTGACCTTGTAAGAGATTAGTTCGCCTCTTCTGTTCAAAAATCTCCAAGTTGCTCCTCTAGCAATCCGTGATTTTCTTTTTGTTCTGACTTTGTAATTCTCCGTTATCACATAAGCACCAAACTTCGTGCTCGAATTGAGCTATAGGTGATTTCCTAAATAAAAACTTCCACTGTATTGCCAACATCCAAAACGGTAATTCATTAGTGTAAAAATAAAAGATAAATTATTTCTATCAAATTACCAAATTTCGAATTGAGAGGAAGGGAGGGAGGGAGGGAGGAAGGAGAGAGAGAGAGATATCTTGTACCAGTTCAAAGAAAGGAAAGAAAGTAATGAGACGGAGAGAGACCTTTCTCAAGAGAGAGAGAGAGGCATGAGAACGACGAAGAGGAAATATTTCTATTGTTTATATCTTTGATTCTTGAACGATCTGGATCCAATTAATAAAGTCTGCGGGTAACCTGATCATTTTATTACTGCCCTTCCCATCCGCTTTAATAAGATATTTTTTTTCTAAGACTATATAGATTCTTTCTCATTTTTTCTATTATGTGATTTTTTTATTTGAATTGAAATTAATAAATAGTTTTGTGTCTGATATTAATTTATTATTTGTGTTGATATTTAGAGACAAAATTAAAATCTATTATTAAGTTACATGACAACAAATAATATATAACCAAACATGAATAGTTTAAAAAAAATTATCAAAACATAAATGCTTCCCGGTAATATAAACAAATACATCAAATTAATTAAATTGTATTAATACTAGAAATAATTATTTTTTTACCTCAACAAAAATTAATTAATTAAAGAGTCCATCCTACTTCCCTCAACATTATTTTGAATATAAGCTCCATTGTTGAGTTGAGAAAAGCATAAATTATAATTTTTTCTTGGTATGTTATTAATTAAAGCATAATATTTGCATTTGCTTAGCAGTAATTATTTTATGCTTTTATTGCAGTGTTTTTAAGTGGTGTATTATTTTGAATTTTAATATGCGGTCATTAAAAATAAACAAAACAATTTGAATTTGTTAAGCAAAAAAAAATTATATATCATGTAGTAAAATTTATTTTTATATTTCTCATACTAACTAAATATATTAAAACAAAAGGACCGAAATACATATTTAACAAAATAGTAAAAACTATTGATGTACAATACTTGATGTACGGGTTAATATTCTTTTTTTTTTGTTGTTATTTCAAATTAGATGAAGATCTAACAATGAACAATATATAGCCGTCATTTTTATTCATACCCAAAATTCTCTCGAATTACGCCAACTCGCCCACGAAACTCAAATTTTATCAAAAATGTCCAAACCGGCGGCTTAATAGCCGGTTCCTAATTTTTATTAGAAACCGGCCACTATACCGCCGGTTCCTAATAAAAATTAGGAACCGGCTATTAAGCTGCCGGTTTTTGTAAAAAATTAGTTTTTATTTATATTTTTAAAAATCCGGACAGTCGATGTATAGTTTTTGCGTAATTGATATCAAATTCGCTCTGAATATTTCAAATATAATTTTGATGTATATGTTACGAATCGTTTGAAATTCTCATTTTTAAGACGATTAATTAATAAAATCGCAATCACAAAAAATAAACAGAGTTAATACAAATAAGACCATCACAATCGCAATAAAATTATTACATCATAATCGCAAAAAAGTACTTGTATAAATTGTTGGTAATAAAAGGTACATCACAATTGCAAAATAATTATTACAGACATTGAAATAATACTACTACTCGGAACCGAGTACGGAAGGTACAAGGAATAAAATCATCGTCGAGTCCGGTTCGGTCGCAGCGAGACGAAGAGATAGCCTTACCGGCATCGGCATTTTTCTTTCTTTTGACATCGGTGGTACGAGTCGCACCGGGCGAAGAGATAGTCTTACTAGTCTTTTTCTTTGAATTAATCGGGTATGGTTTTTTGTAAAGGCTTTCCTCAAAATCATCACCGTCATTGACTGGGATTGACCTACGGTATGCTAAATCCTTTTTACAGATACAGTCATTTCCCGTACTGATGTCTCCTTATTTTGCCTAGTTTGCGGCCCAAATTTACATCAGAACTTGTGCCTTAAAGCCTAAAAATGTGGACTATTCGTTTAAATATCATTGGAATGTGGTACTGCTATGTTTTGTTTCTTGTTTTACAGGAAAAATGGCGAAATTCTGGATCTGACAACTCTCCATACGGCCCATATAGGTTTTCATACGGTCCGTACAAGATCAGCCCAACCACACAGAAGGTTCCACAGCAAGAGGCAAGAATTCTCCAAGGCAAGGTCAAGTATACAGTCCGTATAGACTTTTCGTACGGACCGTACAAGCTATTTCGGAAGCCCAGGCTGGAATTGGAAACAGAGACAGCTGGGGAGGCCGAAAAGGAATGTTTTCAATACGCGATTTCGGGCATTAAGGTAGAGGATTCCAGATCAGAAAGCATCTTTCATTCATTCCTGGTGCTTGGGGAGAGAGGAAACAACTTGGAGAAGAAGAAGAAGAAGTTTTGCAACGGATCTTCGGATTTTCTATAGTTTTTCTATGAACTCCTTCATAACTTTTATTGTGCTTTCTTTTGAGAACATGAGTAGCTAATTTTACTGTTTCTAGGGTTAAGATGTAGTTGACATTTGGTTTTACTTGTATGCTACTTGATTATGTGTTGAATGCTTAGTTTTCGTCTTGTTGTGTAGTATTTTAATTGCTTGGTTTTTGCTTGCTTGAGTTTGATTAGTCATCCCGTTAGATGAATGCGCACGTCTAATTGCTAGGAATCAAGTCTATGATACTTAATCCAACTGAACCAAGTATATGAGGTAGATCTACGGATCAAGGAGTACTGAAAGGGAAACTTTCCTCGAGGCGAAAGTCCTTGGATACCTTTAGTAAACCAACAAGTGACTTAGATAACTTAGTCCAAAATTACGAAAGTTGAGGGTTAACGCATCTAAGAGGGGAGTAGTTGAGTCCGGTAAATCGGGTTCTAAGCCAAAATTGCGAACGCTGAGGTGAGGAACTTAGACCTGGTCGATGGAAATCCTAGGCAAAAGCACCAAAACAGAAACAGTAGCTGCAGTATTCACTCGGGGGCCTATACGGACTGTATAAGTTTCTATACGGGCCGTATACCCTGGGGCCAGACAGATACGAAGTCTGAAACCCTGGAAACCATTTTTATAATTTGAAAACAAACTTTTAATCTTCTTTTCAGTGTTTTTAATCATCATTTCAATCAGTAGAACTGTTAGAAACCAACAAACCAACTTCTCTTCACTTCTAGAATTTTAGTAGATTTAAGTAGAGTCCGGTCGTTTTATTCCGTCCCTGTGGATACGATACCCGACTATACCAACGGTAGGTACTGTGTACTTGCAGTCCCGACCAGAGTTAGAACTCGAGTTTTAAAAGGTACAGCTCGCTATACTGAAACTTGGGAGTGCATTTCTGGTGCGAACAAGTTTTTGGCGCCGTTGCCGGGGACGGCAATTAAGAATTGCTAGACTTTTTCTTATTTTTACTTAATTCTAGATTTTAATTTTAATTTTTGTTTTTTCCGTCTTCTCAGGAATATACTGGAAGGTTCACAGCCCAAGAACCACTACAATCTTAGAAGCAAGGGGCAGACTTCCACCACAGTTGTTCCAGCACCACCACATCTGTCACCTCTGCGTACGGCCCGTACAACCCGACAACACAAAAACAGATCTAGAGACAGGCACGAGGCACCATGGCTCAAAACGAAAACGAACGAGGACCGCGGGCCCGGGAGCAACTCTCGGATGATGAAGGGGGAGACTTTGTGCCAAGGACATTGCGAGAGTTCAATGTCCCAAGAGCTGGAGATGTCAGAGGGGCAATCCGACTGCCAAGAGTTGCCGGCAACCAACCCAACTTCAATTCGGGTGTTGTCAACATTGTCCAGCAGAACACGTTCCATGGCATGGATCATGAGGATCCGCATGCCCATATTCAGACTTTTCTCGAGTGTTGTGCCACAATTAAAATCAATGGCGCAACGAATGATTACATTAGACTTGCTTTGTTTCCTTTCACTCTTAGGGATAAGGCAAAGAAATGGTTAGGGTCATTACCAAGGGATTCAATTACCACTTGGAGGGAACTGTCCAAACTGTTTTTGACCAGATTTTTCCCTCATAAAAGAACTGCTAAGGTTAGGACCCAACTGACCAGTTTCAAACAAAGGTCTGATGAAATGTTGAATGAGGCATGGGAACGATTTAGGGAATTGCAATACTCTTGTCCACATCATGGTATTCCCGATTGGTTACTTATTCGAGTCTTTTTATCTTTGGTTTGACCGACAGTTCTTGTACTTCGTTGATGCGGTTGCGGGTGGAGCTCTCTTGGACCGAGAGACAACCGATGCAATCAACCCGATTGACAGCATAGCAACCAACCAACAGTGGTCGGGACGAGAAAGCACTCGTGCAACCGGAAGCGGCCGCCTTGAGGTCGATCGGATCACAACTCTTACCGCCAAGTTGGATGCCATGCAGAAGGCTTTTGACAAGATGACTTGTCAAGACACTTGGTGATCAACGGTACCGAAGTCTTGTGTCATGTGTGGAGATGAGGGGCACTTGTACGAGCATTGTCCACTCGCGCGAGAGAGATGAGGAACCCGAACAGGTCAACTCTCTCAACAACGAGCCATCCTACTTTCCGAAACCTCCCTTTAACCGGTCCTACTCCAAGGACCGGAATGATCAACAAGCATGGAGGTGGAAGAATGGGAACCCCGCACCCTTCAACAACAACGCTTCCAGCAGCAACAACAATCGAAATTTCTACAACAATGCTTGCCTTCAACAACTCGAACAATCGCGCACCATACCAAGGACCATCTAAACCCTATGTTGCTCCCGTCGTGACCGACTTTATGCATGAGCAGGGGAAGATGAACCAAATGATTTTTGAGCAAATGCAAGCAAATCGGTGCTCGGTTGGCGGGTTTGGCCAATCAAAACAAACAAAATGAGTCTCACACCACTTCTCGGCCAAATACCACCCGGGAGGTTGCCAAGTCAACCGGAGATCAATCTTAGGGGAGAAGCTAAAGCTATTACTTTGCGAAGTGAGACACAATACGAAGGACCAGCCATGCCCGTTGAACCGTAAGCCGAGTACACGGTCCATTCCCACAGAGGCTAGCTGAAACCCGACTCAATGAACAATTCTCCAAGTTTGTTGAGGTGATCAAGCAATTGCACATTACCATTCCGTTCACCGATGCTTTGACTCAAATGCTAACCTATGCTAAGTTTCTCAAAGATATCCTATCAACAAGCGAAGCTTGGGAGGGCGTGAGACGGTGAAATTGACCGAACAAGGTGCGGTGCAATCTTGAGAAGCGAACTTCCACCCAAATTGGAAGATCCGGGTAAATTCTCCATTCCGTGCACCATTGGAAAAGCCACCATTCGACGAGCTCTATGCGATTTGGGGGCTAGTGTAAGTCTCATGCCACGTTCTATCTTTGATCGCTTGGGTGTGGGAGAGCTTAAACCCACAAGAATGACTCTTCAACTTGCGGATTCTCGATGAGACTACCACTCGGCATAGTGGAAGATGTACCGGTCAAGGTCGGTAAGTTCTATGTGCCCGGCGATTTTGTTGTGATGGAAATGGAGGAAGACAAGGAGGTCCCAATCATTTTAGGGCGGCCGTTCTTGAGGACCGTTGGAGCGCTAATAGATGTAAAGAACGGGACCTTAACTCTGAACATTGGAGATGAGAAGGTTCACTTTCATATCGACCGAGCAATGAAGTACCCGCTCAAAACGAAGCATGCTACATGGTTGATGTGATTGATGAATTGGTTGAAGAAAATTTCTTGGAGCAAGTCAACAACTCGCTAAGGTATCACTTTGACTTTCTATCTGATTTGCAGGTTGCAACAAGCGAGTTCGAATCAATTTGTGCAGCAGACACAGCATCTGTCTGTCCAGACGAAACTCCATACAGATCGTATCCTGAACATACAGACCGTATACCAAGCGAATTGCAACCAGAGAGGCTAGAGATTGAGAAGGAACCTAAAGCTCAAACTGAGGCTGCGGCATACGGACCGCACCAGAATTATACGGACTGTACAACTGCCCAGACAGAGTAGATCACTCCTGAACTGAAACCTCTCCCAGCCAATCTCAGGTATGAATTCCTTGATTCAGAAAAGACATGCCCTGTTATTGTGAATGCAGGATTGACCCCTGATCAAACCGCCAAACTCTTGGAAAAATTGAGAGCTCACAAAGGCGCGATTGGATACTCTATAAAGGACTTGAAGGGGATTGATCCGACCATTTGCACACACAGGATCTTGCTAGAAGATGACCACAAGCCTTCAGTGGAACACCAAAGATGACTCAACCCGAATCTGAAAGAGGTAGTAAAGAAAGAAATTTTGAAACTTCTTGAAGCAGGTATTATCTACCCGAATTCTGACAGCAAATGGGCGAGCCCCGTCCATGTGGTTCCCAAGAAAGGGGGTGCGACAGTGGCGAAAAACGAGAAAGATGAGATGATCCAAACTCGTGTTGTAACCGGTTGGAGGATGTGCATAGACTACCGGAAGCTCAACACTGCTACACGCAAAGATCACTTTCCGTTGCCATTTGTTGATCAACTTCTTGAAAGGCTTGCAAATCACTCTTATTTTTGTTATCTTGATGGTTACTCTGGTTTCTTTCAAATACCTATTGACCCGCAGGACCAAGAAAAGACCACTTTCACATGCCCATATGGTACCTACGCATACCGTAGAATGCCCTTTGGTCTTTGTAATGCACCTGCGACCTTTCAATGAGCCATGATGTCCATCTTTTCTGATTTTGTTGAAAAAGAAGTTGAAATTTTCATGGATGATTTTTCTGTTTATGGTAATTGCTTTGACTCTTGTTTGACTAATTTGTGTAAAATTTTGCGAGAGATGTGAAGAGGTGAATTTGATCCTCAACTGGGAGAAATGCCATTTCATGGTCCAAGAAGGAGTTGTCTTGGGACATGTCGTAACCTCAAGAGGAATTGAGGTTGACAGGGCAAAGATTGAGGTGATTGAGAAACTTGAGATCCCTACGAATGTCAAGGGGGTTCGAAGTTTTCTCGGACATGCGAGTTTTTATCGCCGCTTCATCAAGGACTTCTCTAAGATCGCGAAACCACTGACCAATCTACTCATCAAAGATTCTGATTTTGTTTTCACTGATGATTGTGTTAAGTCTTTTTGCAGTTTGAAAGAAGCTCTTATCTCTCGCACCTATCTTGCAGCCACCCGATTGGTCGTTGCCTTTTGAGTTGATATGCGACGCCGGCGACTATGCGGTTGGAGCCGTTCTTGGGCAAAGGAAGGACAAGAAGCCGTGTGCTATTTATTATGCTAGCAAGGTGCTAGATCCGGCCCAAATGAATTACACTACCACCGAAAAGAAGCTTCTCGCAATTGTGTTTGCTCTTGACAAGTTTAGATTGTATCGGTTGGCTCAAAGATAGTGGTCTACACCGATCATGCTTGCGTTAAGGTACCTTTTGAGTAAGAAAGATGCAAAGCCTAGACTAATAAGATGGATTCTTCTTTAGCGGGAGTTTGATATTGAAATCGGGGACAAGAAGGAAGTCGAGAACTCGTGGCGGACCACCTATCCCGTCTTCATTGGGAGGAGGATACCACGGTTAAAGCGCCAATCAATGACTCATTTCCCGATGAACAACTCCTTGCAATTTGTTCTGAACTGGAGGACATCCATACGGCCTGTACACAAATCCATACGGTCTGTGCGATCCAGCATACGGACCGTACAGCCGGCCATACGGACCGTACAAATCTTCATCAGCAGCAGCAGCGAGCTCCCCGGGTACGCCGATATCGCAAACTATATGGTTTTACGGAGTTTTCCCTGCCGAAATGTCCTTCCAGCGAAGAAGAAACTCAGATCGATGCCAAGTTTTACTTTTGGGATGAGCCCTACCTCTTCAAAGTCGGAATTGATGGCATATTCCGACGATGCGTTCCACACGAAGAAACGGGTTCCATCCTTGCTCATTGCCACTCATCCGCTTACGGAGGACACTCCTCATTCTCCAAAACCACCGCCAAGGTATTACAATCTGGTTTCTATTGGCCCTCCCTTTTCAAAGATGCAAGATCTTTTGTTTTAGCTTGTGACAGGTGGCAAAGAACTGGAAACATGACGCGAAAGAACGAGATGCCTCTCAACTTTATCCTTGAGGTAGAGCTTTTTGATGTTTGTGGCATTGATTTCATAGGTCCATTCCCCTCCTCTCGAGGGAATGAGTATATTTTGGTGGCGGTCGACTATGTGTCGAAGTGGGTTGAAGCAATGGCATGCCGCAAAGCCGATTCAAATGCGGTAAGGAAATTCTTCAATGAGATCATTTTCCCTCGTTTTGGTGTGCCTCGAGCTGTCATTAGTGATGGAGGCAAACACTTCATCAATCGACAATTCAGCAATCTCTTGAGCCGACATGTGGTGACACACAAGGTATCTACTTCTTATCACCCTCAAACTAATGGCCAAGCTGAAATTTCTAACAGGGAAATCAAGTCGATTTTGGAGAAGACAAGTGGCAAGGACTAGGAAGGATTGGGCTTTCAAGTTGCATGATGCACTTTGGGCTTACCGCACCGTCTTCAAAACACCGATAGGGATGAGCTCCTACAAGATGGTGTACGGCAAACCGTGCCACCTTCCGGTCGAGATCGAGCACAATGCATTACGGGCCACACGAGCGATCAATATGGACTTGCTTGCAGCTGGTGAGAAGCGCATCCTTGACTTGCATGAGTTGGAGGAAATGCGTTTGCAAGCTTATGAGAATGCCAAGTTTTACAAGGAGAAGACGAAGCGAATGCACGACGGACGCATTATGCTTCGAGAATTCAAAGAAGGAGATCTTGTACTTTTGTTTAACTCTAGATTGAGAATTTTTCCAGGTAAACTCAAGTTGAGATGGTCCGGCCCATTCCAAGTGAGGAAGGTGTACCCTTTTGGTGCAATTGACATCTGGAGTAGAGAGAGTGGGACCTTTAAGGTCAATGGTCAGCGTCGAAGCACTACATTGCTGACCACCCGATGAATGAGCGGTGCACTCGGTTCCTTTCGATCCCGCTCCAACGAAACGTAGAGAAAGGTGGTCGAGCTCAAGACCTAAAACGAGCGCTTCTTGGGAGGCAACCCAAGCATTTTTAAATTTTTGCACTTGTTTAGATTAGTATTTATTTCTGCATTTCTTTTTGTTTAAGAACAATATTTATTTTTGCGTGTTTTATTTTGTTTAGGATAATCGTGATTTTTCAATTTTTGATGTACACTTTAGTTACGATCGAACAGGTAGAGCAGCAAGTCTAGAGCCTATACGGCCCGTACACATTCTATGCGGGCCGCACAACCGCTTTTCTTCATTCAGAGGCGGTTTTCACAAGTTTCTAGGTTATACGGTCCGCACGAAATTCCATAAGGACCGTATGGATCCCACCAGGCGCAAATCCTCGATGGGGTGCGTCCTTTCCATTTTCGTGTCTCTTCGTCTGGGGGCCTCTCCTTTTATACCCTACCCCCGATAGGACTTGCCCCACACTATTCACATTTTGTCGCTTTTCTCGTACGGCCCGCACAAGCGCCCGTACTACCAAGGTCCGATCGAGCCGCCGCTTCCTCCACTCGCCGCCTACCGTTTGCCGCTCCTATCGATCCGGAGGACCACTCTACTTGGTTCATCGTTGCTCCACTACCTCCTCCTCCTCCTCGAGAGACGGCGTGCGAGGGATGCACCTTCCTCTTCCACTCGGCCCGGCCATCGACGCTCCTTCCTCTTCCACACAGCCGTCGGCCCCATCTCCTCGGGGCCCCTCCCCGGCTGACCCCTCCATCCGTGACCTCTACATGCTTATGTCCGACATCCGGGACACACAGCGGGAGCAGGGAGCCCAGATTCTCGATATCCAGCGCCAGACCTCTCTCCACACCGAGCGCCTGGATGAGCCGACCGACCGAGATGAGCCGGTTTGACCTCCGCTCCGGGGACATCGACGATCGGTTCCGCGGACCGGGCGCTATGATGCCTACCACTACCGATCAGGTTTGTTTCCACTACCCCAGCTTTTATCTTTCTTTTACGTCTTGAAGTATTGAGGACAATGCTCGGACTAAGCTTGGAGGGGTGATAGTTAGTGATAGTTGTCTTGCATTTTTTTTTTTTTTGTTTTGTAGATAAATTTATGTGATTGCGTGAATTAGGTGCCAATTCGAAATTTTTTTGTCATGTTTTGGATGAAATTGTGAAATTAGAAATAACCCCATGTTTGATTGAAAGAACCACATAGGATAGATTGTTTTTGGACATTGTGGAACTGAAAAATTGAATGGTACCAAGAAAAGTATTTGGAACCCTATACGGACCGTATGGAATTGCTGTACGAGCCCTATGGGACTGAACTGTGCCCTTTTAGTTGGGAAATGGGATTTGAAAACAATAGAAAGATTGGGACATTCACTGGTATGAACGATTCACCTTTGAATGTGTGTAATCATGGTATCTTTGTAAAAACAGTTGAAAATGAGTAAAATTGAAAATCTTGAGAAAAATAGGACTCCGCTTACCTATGTTACGGCGTTATGACGTACTTATGGTAATGAGTCTTTGACACTCTGCTCCGCTAGTTCACCTGATAAAGTGGCCGAGTTTGCATCAAAAGTGTGAGCTCGTGTCATGGAAGGGTCGAACCAAGAGCACGCAAATGCGCTTTTGAATTAAATCGGTTGGGTATGGTTCATCACCTATAACTAGCCGAATTTGTACTAAGGATAAAGAATAAAAGTGTCATAAAAAGAAACAATCAAAAGTAAAATTTTGCATGATACCAACACACGATGTCTACAACTTTTCGACCTAAGCTTGTTCCAAACTTGGGGGGGGGGATTTGGAAGCAAAAGAAAACAAATCACCACAAATGAGGGCATATGTTTAGTAGAAAAATGAGCTATTGATACGTTTAGTTGATATGTTCTTACAAATAACAATACATTCTTGAGTATGGAGGTTTGATTAATTGAATTGTGGGGTGAATCAAAATTGACCGAAGGAAAACCAAATCATCGTCCAAAAGGATTTTTATAGGTTTCTAACAACCGCAAGATCATGCAAATTTTTCTCTTAATAGTTTAACTTGCATTTAGGTAAGTCCAAGAACCGGAACCACACCTAAGTTAGAATTTTTGCTTGAGGACAAGCAAAGTTCAAGCTTGGGGGGAATTTGATGTCTCCTTATTTGCCTAGTTTGCGGCCCAAATTTACATCAGAACTTGTGCCTTAAAGCCTAAAAATGTGGACTATTCGTTTAAATATCATTGGAATGTGGTACTGCTATGTTTCGTTTCTTGTTTTACGGGAAAAGGGCGAAATTCTAGATTCGACAACTCTCCATACGGCCCGTATAGGTTTTCATACGGTCAGTACAAGATCAGCCCAACCACATAGAAGGTTCCACAGCAAGAGGCAAGAATTCTCCAAGGCAAGGTCAAGTATACGGTCCGTATAGACTTTTCGTACGGACCGTACAAGCTATTTCGGAAGCCCGGACTGAAATTGGAAATAGAGACAGCTGTGGAGGCCAAAAAGGAATGTTTTCAATACGCAATTTTGGGCATTAAGGCAGAGGATTCCGGATCAGAAAGCATCTTTCATTCATTCCTGGTGCTTGGGGAAAGAGGAAACAACTTGGAGAAGAAGAAGAAGAAGTTTTGCAACGGATCTTCGATTTTCTATAGTTTTTCTATGAACTCCTTCATAACTTTTATTGTGCTTTCTTTTGAGAACATGAGTAGCTAATTTTATTGTTTCTAGGGTTAAGATGTAGTTGACGTTTGGTTTTACTTGTATGGTACTTGATTATGTGTTGAATGCTTAGTTTTCGTCTTGTTGTGTAGTATTTTAATTGCTTGGTTTTTGCTTGCTTGAGTTTGATTAGTCATCCCGTTAGATGAATGCGCAAGTCTAATTGCTAGGAATCAAGTCTATGATACTTAATCCAACTGAACCAAGTATATGAGGTAGATCTACGGATCAAGGAGTACCGAAAGGGAAACTGTCCTTGAGGCGAAAGTCCTTGGATACCTTTAGTAAACCAACAAGTGACTTAGATAACTTAGTCCAAAATTACGAAAGTTGAGGGTTAACGCATCTAAGAGGGGAGTAGTTGAGTCCGGTAAATCGGGTTCTAAGCTAAAATTGCGAACGCTGAGGTGAGGAACTTAGACCTGGTCGATGGAAACCCTAGGCAAAAGCACCAACACAGAAACAGTAGCTGCAGTATCACTCGGGGGCCTATACGGACCGTATAAGATTCTATACGGGCTGTATACCCTGGGGCCAGACAGATACGAAGTCTGAAACCCTGGAAACCAATTTTATAATTTGAAAACAAACTTTTAATCTTCTTTTCAGTGTTTTTAATCATCATTTCAATCAGTAGAACTGTTAGAAACCAACAAACCAACTTCTCTTCACTTCTAGAATTTTAGTAGATTTAAGTAGAGTCCGGTCGTTTTATTCCGTCCCTGTGGATACGATACCCGACTATACCAACGGTAGGTACTGTGCACTTGCAGTCCCGACCAGAGGTAGAACTCGAGTTTTAAAAGGTACAGCTCGCTGTACTGAAACTTGAGAGTGCATTTCTGGTGCGAACACGTACAATTACTAAACTAAGGCTGAGATTTCTTTTTTCCACCACCGGACGATTGATTTGGTGTGTTTTTGCTCATCGTTCTCGCCTAAAAGAACCAATATCATAAACCAAAGATAATATAAATGAAGTCATACATAGTATATAAGTAAATAACAAATAAATAAAATGAAGTTCACACAAATTACAAGTTCATATAATAAGTTCTCAAAACATACAGAACAATATTTCTCAGTTACTATTATGTTCAACTATTTTTCTTGAAACGAAATCCCTTGAACAATTTAGACCCAAATGATGGCTTATTTGATGCATTTGGTTGCGTATCGATAGCGTTTGCTCGGCTAAAAGACGAGCTCCTTGTTTGTTGTACAGGAGCACTACTTCGCTCTACTGCGCTCCGGATGGTGCCGCTTGGCTAACATATGCCCTTTCTAACCCGAGAGATGATCGCCTTGGTTGCTCTACCGCGCTCCGGATGGTGCTGCTTGGCTAATAGATGCCTTTCTATCCCGACGGATGATCGCCTTAGTTGCTCTACATGCGCACCAAATGGATCTCGCTGCAGTCCTAGACGACCCGGGCTGGCTAAAAGATGATCTTGGTAGCCCGAGAGATGACCTTCTTGGTTGGGTAACGGACGGCTCGCATGGCTACCAGGTGGCCTCTCTTGGCACTGAGAAGACCTCTCCCATTGTCTCGGCATACATAATGGATGCATCCAAGGAACTTGTGGCTGTGCTACGCCTTGACCCAGATGAACCTGTAAGAATTCGCTCATTTTGTTCCGCAGCTGCTGCATTTATTGCATCTGTATTTCATATATGTGTCTGTTAAATCATGAAATTGTAATGATATATAAGATTTTGTAAGTGTTACATACATCTCTTACGTCGGTCGGTAGTTGAACGGCGAGCAGTATGCCCCTTTGGGCGACCACTCAACTCATCCATGGTTATTTTGAGTCGGGTGTGTTTTCTTCTGCCTTTTCTAATCCATTTCTTGTTAGGTATTATTCTAGGTCCATCGTAAAATGGCTATTCATCTGCATTTCCATAAGGGTGAAACATACTATTCCAAGTACTGAGAAGATAGTTGACACTATACCAATCAGCAATAAACTGGTTCTCGTCCCAATTTCATTTTCAACAAACTGCTAAGTGCTAACACATGAACACACAGAATAGATGTTAATTGGATACCTCTGTATGTGCACTCCATATTTCTACCGGGCCCACGAGTCACAGTGTACTGGAACTCCCTATGAATAATGTCCATGGTGCCATCAGGGCGCTTACAGACCGGAACATACTCATTAGGAGAGGAGACTTGGTAAACTCCTTCACCCTGCGTATACGGGATCAAAGTCATCTTTGTAGCTTTCTCCCATCTTTTTCTGAGCTTTTTTTCTACCCGTTCAGACCATTGCTGTTTCGCATCAGCAATCGCAGCTACGGGCAGTCTCCGGCTCTTCTGGAATACATGGTTTAATGACTCCGACCCGTTTGTTGTCATGATTCCAAAACGGAAACCTCCATCACATGTCTGGAAGATCTTCTCATAATTGGACGACTCCATCAGGTCATTAGGATCTTTCTTGCCATACTTTTTCAAATAAATATTGCACTTTGGATTTAGCTGCACAACATTAGGTAATTATTAAAGAATTATGTAAGAAAATTTATAAAATGTACTTACCACAGCGAATTCTTTGAACATCTCCTTCAACCTCCTCGGCTTCTTCTTCTTGGCTCCTCGTCTGAACCTCTGGCGTACCACTTGTCTCCTCCACAATTCTGGACCAGGTTGGCTGCAATATGCTGTGAACAGAATCTGTGTTTAAAAAGTTCTTCCGACCATCCGTATTCTGGGGTAAGCGCAGCTCTTATTCCTAAGTGTTGATCCGATAGAACACATACAAACGTGTTAACTCCAATCACTTCCTTTCGTAGCTACTGCAAAAAAAAACCCCATGTTGGGCCAGACTCCTTCTCCACAATTGCAAATGCCAGAGGCAGCAACTGGTTCTCGGCATCATATGCACAAGCTATCAGAAGCCTCCCTTCATAACGCCCAGACATGAAACATGCATCTATACTGATCACTGGTCTCAGGTATCGAAATGCTGCAATACATGGACCAAACGCCCAGGCTACTGCAACGAAGTGTTCAACACCTTACATAACTGCACCTGTGCTTTCTCGGATTGGACTGGTCAGAAACTGGTACTTTGAGCAAGAAGCTGTATGAAGCCTCCCAACTCCCGAATTGTCGTGCTATTGCAAGCTCACGACCTCTCCACAATCGGTTGTATCTCGGTTCACAGTTATTGAATTTAACCCTCACACAGTTTGCGACTGATTGGATGCTCATAGCCGGGTCCTTTTTAATAGAATCCTCAATGATATCAGCAATAATGGACGCTGTAAGCATTGCATTGTCTGTACTTGTCGAATCAGTCCTGCATGTGTGAGGATTGTCTTGCTCTGTGATAACCCATGCATCCCCCTCACTCGTTGCCCGAGCTCCGAGTTTGAAACCGCACCCTTCAGCCTTACAAACCACAACCATTCGAATTTTGTCGTTTTTTTCCTCCAAATCTCCCGATTCTTATCAACGTGGTACTCGTTTATCTTCTTATTCAGCTCGGCTCTGTTTCTAAAATATAACCCGGCTGCCACTCACTATCGTACTCTATCCAAGGCACCGAAAAAATCCGATATCGGCTTCTTGAAAGCCGGATGTATCATTGAAGCACTCGAACGGGTGCGTGTTGGCCCGTCCATTGAATTGGTTGATACGAACCGATCCTACTCCACCCCCGAAGCACCCCCCGAAGCACCATCTTCACGTAAACCCTCCAAGTGGTCCGAATCCCATTCTCCTTTATATTCATCTGCCGTTTCCAAGTGTATATTTTGGAATTTCATTCATGTTTTCAAAATCCGACCCGGCACGCTCATCTCGCGGGTACCGGTAACGGTCTGGGGGTGAGGTGGTGATTTTCTTAGTGGTGATTGAGGTAGTGGCAATGGAATTGTGTTATGGATTGATGGTTCGGGGTTGGCTCAAAATATGGACCAACGGGGGTGTATGGTTCGACATATGCAGTAACGGGGTTGTATAGGTCCATGTCAGTGCTTGGGTGTGGTTCGAAACTTGGACCACCTGTGGTGTATGGGTCCATAACTGGTGCTGGGTGTGGTTGTAAACTTGGACCAGCGGTGGTGTATTGTTCTATGACTCGTTCTTGTCCATAGTTTGGCGCCACCGAATTTTGTCCCGAACTACTCCCACCTTTTTTAATTCTTTTCACGTACAGTTCCATAAAAGAAAACCCCTGCTCCTTAAACTTGTTGCACAATTGACTCCAAAAATGATCATTATCTATCGGAACTTGGATATACATTGGTTCGTTCATGGCTCGGGTTGCCGCCTTTAAGTCACATCAATTCGGGTTAAAACCCACACAATCATAAATTTGAGACTTCAAGCTCGAAAGTGAGGTACCCTCTTGAACCATAAAAGAATGCGATGGCAGTTTGGAGTAATAAGCTCCTTCGGACTTTGCGAAACTTTCAATTATAATGTAATGTAACAAACAGCGCCATGACCAACAAACTACATTGTGGTAAATGACAAACATCTATCAAGTAATCCATTTTTTATTCATAATCCACTGATAAATAATAGTAATAAAAATAAAACACTGTAGGTCATTACTGTTAAAAATTAAGCGTAGCAAAATACTGTACAAATTCTATCGTATCAAATACTGTACGGAATACCGATAAGTTTTACTGTAAGTCATTACTGTACGGAATACCGTAGACCACTCGTAGTAAAATACTGTACGGCTGTTCAAAAATACTGTAGACCACTGTAGCAAAATATTGCAGTACCTTCGTATTAAAATAATATAGAAAAATACCGTAGATCACTGCAAGCACCGCTCCTTCGCGTCGTCTCTCATCTTCCTCTTTTCTCTTTCTCTTCTCTTCTCTTTCTCTTCTCTTCATCTTTTCTCTTCCTCTTCCTCTTCCCGGAGATCTATAAGCTCTACCTGAATAAAACCTGAAAACCGGCGGCTTAATAGCCAGTTTCTAATAAAAATTAGGAACCGGCTATTAAGCCGTCGGTTTGGGCATTTTTGACGGAATTTGAGTTTCGTGGGCAGAGTTGGCGGAATTCGAGAGAATTTTGGGCATGAATAAAAATGACGGAATATATAGTAACTAATAAATGGTTCTCATGCTAGAAGATTACATAATTACCGAGATAAAAATAGCATTTGAAAAAAAATATATGAAGGATGATTCTCAAAGGTGCGGTAAATGATGGGACTTTAAAGTGAAAAGTGGAAATTATATTACACCAAAACAAGAACCGGATAAGTTCTTGGCTTGCACCGATTATTATCTCCTTTCCCTACCCGCACTATGGGCACTTTAGGCCGTGCTCCGAGAAACCTCCGCGTAGAGGGAAGGGAAGAGACGGGACAGGAAGGGAGGGTTCAACGCTAATATCACTTCCTCTCCATTCGATTTTGAGGGAACAAATCTCAGAACTTTTGTACAACGAACTCACGCTCTCTCCCCTCGCTCCCTCTCTCGATTTTCCTCTTCTAGAGCAAGGGAAAGACTTAGTCAAGTTCGATCTGTTGGTCTCTCCCTTCCGCTCCATTCCCTTCACTTTAATGAACAATATTTCACCTCTTCTAGAGCACAGCCTTAATGAGCATCTTTCCTTTTTCCTCTCAAATAAATAAATATAATGTTAATAGTCACACAACAAATAGGGGTGTCAATGGGTACGATACGGGTCGGGTATAAGCATTTTCATACCCATACCCACTAAGAGTTGACCTTATTCATACCCTACCCTTACCCGTTAAGAATTTGGCTTACCCTACCCTACCCGTACCCGTTAAGATTAGCGGGTAACGAAACGGTAGCGGGTGAATAACGAATAACACTAATATAATAGTTTTATTATTTTTACAAATATACTATCAAAACTCATCATGTCATACATATGCAATCACAATTACTAATATAAAAATCAAAATACAAATATACAATCAATTCTAACTAATAACTTTTTATAAAGAAAAAAAAAACAAAAATTTCAATTATCTCTTCTAACAAATTCAAAATTCAATTCGTTAATTAAATAATAAAACATTCAAATAAAAAAAAAATATGTTTAATATTATATTCATCTTACACCAAAATGCATACATTTTCTCATGAATTAACGTTGATACAATGATATGAGAAACATAAAATTAAATAAATTGAATATAATATTTATATATCTATATGTAATTTATTTTATAATTACCCGTTACCCAATGGGTATGAAATAGCCTTTACCCGTACCCATACCCGTTTAGCTAACGAAAAAAAATCCTTACCCATACCCATACCCAATAAGCTAACGAAAAAAAATTCTTACCCATACCCGTCTTATCAAATACGATACGGGTAGGGTAAATGAGTAAACGGTTTTCATTGACACCCCTAGCAACAAAGGTTCTCTATAAGTTAAACGGAATTTGTTAAAAAAAAGGAAAAACTTGAAGTTCTGTCCGAACTGTTGGGATAAATTTTCAAAAATTCCAAATAGTTGAAAAATTAATTAAGATAAAATTAAATTGAAATCAAGTTACTCGGATCGTGTAATTAATTAAAACACTATTTTTTTGCGTGTTCCATCCTAATTGTGCAAGATTTACAATTACCACCAAAATAAACCGGGGTGTTGTTTCAATAGTTAATTGACATTTTATCAGATTATTAAATAACAAAAGAAGAATATATCAAATAAATTCAATTTTTTGTTGAAGAAAATTAAGAAAAAATGTTTTTATTTTATTTTCTCTCTCTCTCTCTCTCTCTCGGATGCACAACAGAAAGAGGCCATGCAGAGAGCAAATTATTTAATTAAGAAAATGAGGATTTACTTCTACATTAAAAAAATAGAGATAGAGGCTGTGAAGGGGTCACCGCTTAATAAGAAGGTTGAAAACAAAAACTGAATCCAAATTATAACTCAATGACGGCTTACAAGAAGAAATAAAATTAAATTAAATTAAATAATTACATATAAGAATTTTGAACAACATTGGTAGCTTCAGACATTGGTAGATAAAGCTCAGTTAAATTCAGTGTATACTAAGGTAAGGTCAGTTAAATTCAAGATTTTGAACAATATTGGTAGCTTAAGACACGTATCCTGATTGAGAATCACTTGCACAGTCTAAAATACAAGGTTTAACTTTATTTTTGAAAACAAAGGAAGCAGGTAAATACCTCAGAGAAGGCACAGGCCCGAAGTTCATCCCCTGTTAGTGATCAAAGTTTATTACAAAGTTAGCTAATCAACAGGAATAGTTAGGTGATTGTTCGCACAACTCAAAGACAGATCTCTCTGCATTTTACAGACTAATGCATACCCCAACAAATATAACAATTTCGCCTAAACATGGCACATCAAAAAAATATTATACTTGATCACATAACCATTCATATATTATTTTTTTTTATGGTCAACGGCAATTGCCAGTTAACAGATATATTTATAAAAAGATATTTACAAAATATAAGTTTAATCTAGGAAATTCCTAAATCAGTCGCGAACTATATACAATGAATTTGTTGCTAATGAATACAGTAATTAATCTGTTGCTTGCTCGGTGAAATAGTTAAAAATTAGTATCCTTGAGTCATCAATTATTCAAGTTAGCACTTAGCAGCTTTATCCACACACATCTTGCAAATAACTAATTAATTAATTATAGTTTTTGAGTAGATCTGGATGCCAGAAACCTGAAACTACTAAATAAAAGACAAAAGTAAACCTAGAAAGAATCCCAATTGAACCCAATAACATAATGAAATTGTGAATTCATGATTACAATCAACTTGAAACATAACTAAAGTGGATAAAAATTCAAATATGATGATTCTTGAAACTAATGGAATTAAAAAGGCTGATGAGTACACGGCATCACTTGGATACAATCAATTTGGCACGGGCATCATAACCTTCCTCAATTTGGTACTGCTCTCCCATGCCCATGTGAGCCATCAGGAACCAGACCACGGTGAGAAGCTCTCCTCCCTTACTTAATTGCTTGGCATGGAACTGCCCGCTGCATTTGCTAGCGGCATAGCACAACATCTCAACCCACACAGAGCTTATTAATATCCACATTTCATTACAACCTTGTTCTCCGTTCTCTGTAGTGAGGAATTCTTCCTTTAAATTGTGTGCTAGCCTGCATCCTTTGAACAACACTGACTTGCTGCGATCGCCTTTAATAAGCACCGGGTCATAATCTGTGTTCACATCTAGTATCTTTCTTACAGCATCACCCTTGTCGATAACACCCTGTTGCTGCAAGAAGTCCGTCGCCTCTGCACAGGTATCATCAAATCGAATCTGCTCAAAGCCAGCAGGCATCATAAAAGGTCGTACAATGAGCAGGAACAACATGTAGTTTGAAATGTGCTGGCTTATCTGACAACGATCATCTTTTTCCCGTTCGTCGGGATTTTCGTGGTCATGGAATAATAGATCGGTTGCAATGTGCCACAGGAGGATGCTCTCGTCGAACTCAGCGTGCACACTCCAACCAAACTCTCGGAAGTAACCCATGAGCTGAAGTGCCCATTGGCCTCTATGGTTAGTGACTCTCCTATAGGTAGCTGTATTCTCTTTGCCGCCCATCTGGTTCTTGAACTCTGGACTGTTCATCTTCGTTTTCAACTCTTGAAACACTAAGTTCTTGAGAGCTCCTGTACTGCTAATATATGTAGTGTACCGGTAATGATCCCAAATCTCTTTAAACCCGATGCATTTCATTATGGACTTCCACCAACAAGGTTGATCTTCTAGGAAGTATGTAATCAGACTGTACTGTGCCATTTTATCAAACCATATTCTCTTTGTCAGAGGCCTCATTTTCATCAGAATAGAAAAGAGGAAATCTGAAAGGCAGAAGAAATAGTTGGACCCTCTCATTGCCGCATAGGTCCAGAGTGACAGAAGCATAAAAATAAGTGCAATGATTTCCAAAACAACAGCACCCCCTAGAAGCACATATGTTAAAGTTGTCTCGAACCCTCCATACCCAGTATGGTCGGACACTGCAAATATACAAAGGGTTGCAATAGTGATGACCAAAGTGATCACACGAGAAATCCAGTGATAGTGCTTAAAGCCGTAAAAAACTGAACATTTGGAATGGAGAATCTCGTACATCCAGGAAAACTCAATTTCAATCAATGTGTAGGCCTTATCGGTTTCAAGGTTATTGAAATACCTCTGGCTGTCATCCCGACTCTTAGAGCTCACAATTAGGTCCACAAAGAGGCGTTTGAATATTCGAAAGAACTCGTACGCCTTGCACACCAATTCTTCATATCCGGGGGACCATCTCGGTTCTAATTCGTACAGTTGCTGGCTCTCTAGATCACCTTTATGCTTCTTGTTCTCCACTTTGATTACTGCTACAAGCCCAGCATCATTAGCTGATGTGTACTCGTGCATGAATTTGGCATAGTTAGGGCCTGGATCAGGCTTGCACTTCATGGAACTCCGCAAGGAAGCCATGCTTGCACGCTGTAATGACCAAATCCGCTCGGCATACTTGAAGATTGCCACGGAAAACATGAGAGCGGCAGGTAGCCGCAGCGCACCGACTTCTAGGTTCGATGAAAGATAATAGTATATTGCAAGAGCAACCTGAGAGAGTAGTGTCAGCAAGTGCCGCGCCCACAGCTCATTATCTTCGATGGACAAGGCAGTGATGGTGTCCTGCCCACCAAGGTGGAGGATGAAGAAAGGGGCCCAAAACATGAGCAGGTGGTGAGTCTTGCTATCCAGAGTAGCCTTATTTTTTTCGCTCGTGGGGAGGTATGCAAGACCGACCAAGGCCACATAGTCAGCCAAGAGGTATGCCAACCAGAGCAGCCAGTGGAACATAAGAGCTAGAGGGCCTTGCCACGTTATACTGGTCGTTCGGGCCAACCGGGATGAAATTACATGCTTCCGGAAGCCGCCGAGGGAAAAAAGCAGGATCTGAAGGCCGAGGCTGCTGATCACGAGCACCTTGATCTCAAGTTTGTTCCATAATTTTTCGAGGGAGTCCATCATCTTCACTTTGATTTCTCTCTTATTTTTCTTTTTGGATGAACTCAGGGGTTCTTAAATGTAGTATTAGTGTATTTGTTTTATTGTTCGCTATGTATGTTATCTTTACAATTTAGTCCATAAACATGCATTATTTATCCGTTAATCTAAATATTAGCTAGTTTGCAACCTGCCGATGTTTTGTTATTGCACAATGAAATCAATGTTGTTATTATCCAACTTAAATGACTTAAGAGAAAACGAAATCGTAAACTCATCAGAAATATTCAAAATTGCAAAACGTCACTGGACTAAAATTTCCAATTCGATACCGGTCCGGTCCGGAGAATATTAATTACACGACTTGTCTGCAATTGTATGTTTGTAAAACTAATTATACTAATGAAGTCCTTGGACAATCAGTAATCCTCTATATGAAGTAATCATATATAATTCAATATTTTGTATAAATCGGAGAATCATTAAACTTGTCTAGTTTAATATGTTTCAGGTATTATTCTCTGTGTGATAGACTAAAGATTCAAACATTATTCTTACACTGGATGATTTAACTAAAAAATGGATAATTTCAGTATACATCTAAATTTTATGGTATATATATTTTCAAATATTATTCAAATTATTTTTTTTAATTATATACACGAGTAGAACTAGGGTGCTCCTAAGTTCACCAAACATCTTGTGAACTTGACTCTAAAATATATCGAATCGACTTTAAACGATGAATCCAAACCGTTGAAACCCTTCTACCTAATGAGTGATGCGTCCACATGTGAAAAATTTAAAGTTTCGAATTAATTTAATATAGAATCAAGTGGTCAAAAATTTAAGATTTATAAATTAATTTTAGTGCATTCATTTTTTAGACTCCTTTGACCACTTGACTCTATATTAAATTAATTCAAAACTTTAAAATTTTCACATGTAGACGCATCAATCATTAGGTAGAAGGATTTCAATAGTTTGGATTCATCGTTTAAAGTCAATTCGATATATTTTAGAGTCAAATTTACAAGATGTTGAGTGAACTTAGGAGCACCCTAGTTCTACTCTATATATATACACAATGTTTAGCCTTCCACCAAATGATTTAAATTTTTTAGTGGTAGATTTTAATAACTTGATGATGAATGACCTATTAAATTTCAAATTGAATCAAATTTAATAAATACCCTACCTAAATATTTGAGACTATATCTACAATTATATATTTTTTTAGTTTAATTTAGATGTTTAAAGCATATGTATAATTTATATTTTTCAAGTATGTATATTTACTACTTTATATTTTATATTGTAAAATGTCAATAAAAGCCGTTAGCTTTCTTGGGCGCTGTAGGTGGGGAGCGTATTTTTAGGTTGATCAAAACTAAATTATTCCGGTCTTAGTCTTTCGTATATAATAATAAAGAACATTATATTTTTGCTGCACGTTGCACCATGCATGTCTTGCAAAAGCGTAAATTGTGCCGATCGGGCCGGATCTTGCATTGGTTGTCCCAGCTATGACTTGTATGTTTCATATTAAACAATGTCCCGTGAACTTTTATATTTGCAGAATGGCCGTTTATGGATGTCACCAAATGTTGACAAGTTGCAGAGATCCCAATAAAATAAAATATTGAAAAACTAAATATACAAAGGCACTGCTCTTTTGTCCGATAGCCACTTAATGTATAATATTGATGTCCATAAGAAATAATCTTACTATACGAGAGTATCTTATCGTTTCAATACCCTCCATTCACGGCCTCCATTTATAAAAATATGTCTCATTCACCAGTGGAAAAAGTACAATTAGTGTCAGTTATAAAGGCATATTAGTGTCGGACATAAGGGCGACACTGATTCAGGCGACACAAATTCCGGAACTAATCAGTGTTGGTTATACAACTGATACAGAATCCAACAATTAGTATTGGTTATTAAGTGGAACCGATACAAAGTTCGAATTTCCGATCTGAAAGAAATATTTTTATAACTTATTTGTATCGGTTTGTACAGAAGAGCCGACACAAATAAAAAATTTTGTATCGGTTTTGAGTGAGAAACCGATACTAAATAGTTTTTTTTATCAGTTATTAAGTAATGAACCGATACTAATTAATTTTTTGTATCGGTTATGCAGTAATGAACCAATACTAATTTGTTTTTTGTGTCGGTTTTCCATTTGTCAACCGATACTGTTTTGTCTGGTGCCATTATTATATTAATTTACTGTTTGTATCGGTTGTGCCTACAGAACCGATACTGTTTGTTATTTTATATTAAAAAAAATTATTTATTTTTGTGGTCAGCTCCCATATATTTGGCTGGCCTATATGAAAAACATGCATACAATCAAACCCTAAATTATATTATACACCACCTAAATTAAATTAAACAAATAAATTGTTATTACAATTAGATTACACCTAAATTAATTGTTCTTACAACTTATCGCATCAATCGATCCTAATTAAACTGTTATACTTGGTTGCGATATTTCACTTTTGAAAAACCTAACCCACTCGAAACGAATTGAAGTGATCTCTGCCACAGAATATGGGGTTGATTTCCAATCCTGCATTTTTTAATATAAAAGGAGAGCGCAATTAATTATTTATTGAATAAAAACCGAATCAACAACTAAGGTTACATTTGAAAAATATAAATGCATATATACCTGTATTGACGAAAAATTATCGAGGAAGTGATTAATTATGTCATTCATGAACATCATGACATAATATGCGCATTCCCAGCTGTCCCGTTGTTGCGGGCACTATATCAAACTGTACCTAAGTAAAAAGTTAGCAATTTTTAGAATATGCAATTCAACAATTCATAATAAATCGAAATATTTTTTTAAAAATAGTAAATTTTAGTCGTAAGCACCACATTACCTTGTTCTTTATAAGCTTCAACTTATCACTTCTTCTGATTCCTCCGGTTGCCTTCTCGACGACCCAGGGACTGTTGAAATATCAGAGAAATTAGTAATTACAAGAGATATTGAATTGGTTTAGCAGATTTAATTTGAAACACTTACTCCTTGAGCGCGTCGATGATTGCAAGATCCCTTACAAGTTTATGCTTTTCATACTTTGTGCTCGATGAATCGAACAAGTGGAGCTCACTTTCATACGGCCGGAGCACGAACAATACACAATGAGCGCTACATGTTAGGTTTGTAGCATGTTATATTATTGTAGGGCGCAAAAAGTCGCAAGGTTATGTTAGCTAACGATGCTGATATATTTGTGGGGGAATGCTCTCGCATAGATTCAGTGCTCCAGTTTGTTAGGCAGACATGAGCGGACACCGAACTCGGGGCATTGTTGGACATCTTTTTGCATACCTTCCGGTTCACCCTTAGCCAGACCTACGTTCATGATCAGCTAGCCAGGGTTTTATTATTTGATTGTGGAGACGTTTAACTCCCGACAGGCGCAAGCCCCCGCCATTAATTATATCAGAAAGACTTATTAGGTCTGACTGAACACCTCGTTCATTCCAGGATTTGTGCCTATTTGGTTTGAACTGAGTAATGGGGCTAAAGAGGCTCATGTATTGTTACTTAAAACATGTATTTGGGGTTCTCGTATGCTTTAGACATCCATGTGATAGCATCTGTGTAAACATTGGTCATGGGACAAGGCATTTTTGTCATGAAAGACTTGTATGCATATTTGTAATTTTATTATACTTATGAAATATATAACATGTTTTATGAATTTTATAATTTTATTATGAAATATGAGATTTGATTTAAGAAAAGGGCATTTTGGTCATTTTAGATTATGGTTGAAACTTGAGCATGTTTGGATTTGATTTAGAATGATGGAGAATTGAATTTGGGTTCATTTGAAACTGATTTGAGTCAATTTGGACTTGAAATGAAGAAGTTATGTTAAAAAAGGACTCGATTTGTAAATATTTCTATATTCCAGGGGACTTGTTCATAAATCTAGAAGGACTTGGGAATGTAATATGAGCTTTTGATGAGGCCTGGAATGAAATTTGGGCTTCCAGGGGACCTATTTGAGAGAATTTAATACAAGAAGGGACTTATTTATAAATTTCCGAGAACCGCGCCGTGAATAAAATCTATCCGAGGGATCTATCTCGTAAAACATGTTTTATTTATTTGATTTTATTTAAATCGGAATGGGTCTGGGCCTTTGAATTTGAGATTGCGCCTTTGAGATGTGTAATTCGGCTTTAAGATGTGCACAGAGGCTTGTGGGCCTTTGATTTGGCTTTTGAGATTCGGGCCGAGTATCGTGTCTTATTAAATCCGACATTTGGGTCCCACTTGTCGGGGTTTATTTGATTTAACAGAGAAGGAACATGGGCTTTTGGATTGGGCTTTTGCATCAAGATTTGGATATTTATTTAAACTTTTGATTTGGCGCCTTCATCGACGTTTCACATCTCATCAATATTCGGGCGGATTGATCAAGGTCTCTTCTCATTCGGACCGGACATCTCCGATCCGACCTAGGGTTCCTTTCTCCGGCACGACTCCGGCCATGGAAGGCCTTAGGCCGGTCCAGTTTGCATCGCCTTGACTCCAGGAGTTCACCTGGTGGTATTTTCGGTCGCCGGCAGTCATCGTGGCGATGGTTCTCGGCCAAGGCTTGGTATATCGGTACCGATTTGGATGAGGATCAATTTTCATCATCTAATTTGCGGTTTCTTCGATTGATTGATTATTTGACATCGTACATGCATATATGAACTCAATAGAACATTAATTTGAAGCTTCTTTTAACATTGAACATGGTTTGGGTTTGAAGATCTCGGTTTGGTATGAACTTGGCACCGAGATGTGATATAAAGGATTTGAGTTGTTTTCAGGTGTTTAGATTACCATGTTTTAAGCAATCACGAACAAAGCAATCAAATTCAAGCAATCACAAACCTGTACTTTACCATGTTGGATGACTAATCAAATTCAAGCAATCACAAACAAAGCAATCGAAATACTACTCAATCAAAGTAAAAACAAAGTATCCAACATGATACCTCCTTATTTTGCCTAGATTACGATCTTGATTTGTACCAAAACCTGTACTTTAAAGCCTACAAATATGGACATTTTTACTTAATTATCATTAGAAGTGGTACTGCTGTGTTTTGTTTGTCGTTTTGCAGGAAACATGCGAAATTCTCGGGTCCGACACCTCTCCATACGGCCCGTATAGGTCCCCATACGGCCCGTACAAAATCAGTCCAAAACCACGAAGGTTCCATATTAGAGGCAATAATTCTCCAAGGCAAAGCACAAGTATACGGTCCGTATAGGATTTTCATACGGACCGTACAAGCTATTTCGGAAACCCAAGCTGGAATTGGAAACAGAGACAGCTGGAGGGACCGAAAAGGAAGGCTTTCAATACGCGATTTGGGGTGATTAAGGCGGATTATTCCGGATCGAGGGTATCCTTTCATTGATTCCGGGTGCTTGGGAGAGAAGAAACAACGGGAGAAGAAGAAGAAGAAGTTTTGCAATGGATCTTCGGATTTTCTATAGTTTTTCTATGAACTATTTCATAACTTTTATTGTGCTTTCTTTTGAGAACATGAGTAGCCAATTTTACTGTTTCTAGGGTTAAGATGTAGTTGACGTTTGGTTTTACTTGTATGTTACTTGATTACGTGTTGAATGATTAGTCTTCATCTTGTTGTGTAGTATTTTAATTGCTTGGTTTTTGCTTGCTTGAGTTTGATTAGTCATTCGTTAGATTAATGCGCACGTCTAATTGTTAGGAGTCAAGTCTATGATACTTAATCCAACCGATCCAAGTATATGAGGTAGATCTACGGATCAAGGAGTACCGAAAGGGAAACTGTCCTCGAGGAGAAAGTCCTTGGATACCTTTAGTAAACCAACAAGTGACTTAGATAACTTATTCCAAAATTACGAAAGTTGAGAGTTAATGCATCTAAGAGGGGAGTAGTTGAGTCCGGTAAATCGGGTTCTAAGCCAAAATTGCGAACGCCGAGTTGAGGAACTTAGACCCGGTCGATGGAAACCCTAGACAAAAGCACCAACACGAAACACACTACTACAAAAAACGTCTTCCTACACTCGCACCTTATACACGGATTTTCTCAATTTTATAAAAAAACGTGTATAAAATAAGATTTTTCCAAAGTGTTCTAGGAATCCTACACGAATATTAACTTAAAAACCAAGTGTCCGTGTGGAAATTAATCTTTTATACACGGATATTTCATTAAATATCCGTGTAGGAATAGTGAGAGAGCTACACGGATTTTCAGTTACAAATCCGTGTAGGAAGGGTGATTCTTCATCTTCCTACACGGATATTCAACTAAATATCCGTGTAGGATAGCCCACGGATGTGAAATTTTATTAAATGTTACCCAAATATTTTATTATATTATTTCATATTCCTACACGGATATGTAGTTAAATATCCGTGTAGGATTTTATTTTTTTTTTATTTTTTAAATATAATATACTTTCAATTTCATATTTTGTTATTATTTAAATATAAAAATGAACATGTTTTCATTGCTTGTCAAGCTCTTTAAATATTCATTCTTATAAATTAAGAAATTTTTTCATTTAGATATGAACTTTGTAAATATTAATTTCTTTATAATTTATGTATTCATTCTTGTACACTATTTTACAAATAAAAATATTCATCACTGTGTTAGAAATATTAAATATTAACAAATTTAAAATTGTACAATTAATACAGAAAATAAATGCAGAAGAACAAAAATGGAAACAAGTAAACTTTCATATATTACTACCGATATAAATATTACAAAAGTTACCCAAAAATTGATATAATAAAACAAAAAAAAAGAAACTCTAAACAACAGATTTTTTTCTTGGTGCGACGAATGTAGGGCTTTGGTGGCGGATGGCCCCCGGGGGCTGCGGCGTGGGCGAGTTGGCCATGGTGGCCATGGCCAACTTCGGGATAACCTGGTGGTGGTCGTTCGTAACCAGGTGGGATCCAAGGCACCGGCCCGAAGTCCTCTCGGAATTGGTGGTAGTGCCTTAACAGGATGTTTTTCATCGACATTTGACATTTTTTCACTTAGAAAAATTAAGATAGGTTTAAGAGGAACCAATTCGGAAGATATATAGGGATTAAGGTGACTCTTCGTTTTTTCGTGTTTATTTTCGGTATTTTCAATATTAAATTTGTAATTAATTACATAGGGCGCGCATGTTTTGCAATAAATATTCATGTCCCCGGCAAGAAGTTGTACCGATCTTTTCCTACACGGATAGTTACGTAAATATCCGTGTTGAAAGACTATTCCTACACGGATATTTAATAAAAACCGTGTAGGAAAATAGGAGAGCTACACGGATATGTACTTAAATATCCGTGTAGGATACCTATTGCACACGGATTTTTAATAAAAATCCATGTAGGAAACCTTGCACACTTGCCCACGAGATTATATCTTCCGAAATTTTGTGAGTCCCCAGTTCACTCTTCTTCTTCCTCTCGATTTTAAAATTGTTCCTCCGAGTTCAAAATTCTTCCTCTTCTCTTTGTCTCTCAATCTCTTTCTTTTGTCAGGGTTTAGGTGGTGTGTGCACCTCTATTGCTGCCTCTCTCTCTTTCTTTTGTCAGTTCACTTCTTCCTCTAATTTTGTTTGAGACTTTTGGTAATTTACATAGAATCCAACTGCCTCTAAGGAACCTCTCTTGTTACTAACTCAAATTATAATTGTAGTATAACCGGAGACAAGCTGCTTACTCACCCGAGCAAGTCGACGAAGTTAGAGGGATGTGGGCAAGGTGGTTTATTTTCCAATTTTGTACTCCACAATATGGATTCGTATAAATTAATTTGTGTAATTATTAAATTTGAATTGTTATGTTGTTTTGGCAATTTCTATCTGTTTTGGGTTAAAAAAACATTATGATATTATATATAATGGCTAGCAAAAGTGGAGGCTAGCCAAAAATAGAAAAAAATACAAAAAAAAAAAGAAAATTGTACACGGATATTTGAAAAAATCCGTGTAGGATGTGTTAAAAATAAAAATTGATTTAGGATCTTCCTACACGGATTTGTACTAAAAAAACCGTGTAGGAATATATTTCATACACGGTTTTTTGTTAAAAAACCGTGTAGCTCCATACCCTATCTACACGGATCTTGAGTAGAAAATCCGTGTAGGATTAGTGTAATCGTACACGTATAAATTATCCGTGTGTAAATGGTGGACTTTCCTACACTCCGAAGATCGCACACGATTTCAAATCCGTGTAGCTCTCCAGTTAAAGGCCGTGTACAAACTGTTTTTTTGTAGTAGTGACGGTAGAGCTGCAGTATTCACTCGGGGGCCTATATGGACCGTATAGGATTCTATACGGGCCGTATACCCCGGGGCCAGACAGATACGAAGTCCGAAACCCCGGAAACTCTTTTTATAATCTGAAAAACAACTTTTAATCTTGTCTTAATTGTTTTAATATTGTTATTGATCAGTAGTTTAATATAAACAACCACCAATTCAACCTTTCTTCACTTCTAGAATTTCAGTAGATTTAAGTAGAGTCCGGTCGTTTTATTCCGTCCTTGTGGATACGATACCCGACTATACCAACGGTAGGGCTGTGCACTTGCAGTCTTAACCAGAGGTAGACATCGAGTTAAAAGGTACAGCTTGCTAGACTGAAACTTGGTAGTGCATTTCTGGTGCGAACACAACACATAATCCAAGTAACATGCAAGCAAAACTAAATTAGAAACTACATCTTAACCCTAGAAACTAAAAGTTTAGCCAATCATGTTCACACAATAACAGAAAACACAAGAGATAAGGGAGTTCATGACAAAACAATGAAAAATCTGAAGAATCGACGTCGAAATCGAGTTTCTCCTCCTCTTCTTCTTCTCCAAGTTGTGTCTTTTTCTCCAACTAACCAAGTGTTCAAGAGATAAAAAGATTGTTATTTTCTATCTCCTGGATACCCCTTTTAATGCCCGAAATCCCGAATTAAAAGGTGCCTTTTCGGACTCCTCGGCTGTCTCTCGTTTCCAAATCCAGCTGGGTTTCCGTGACCGCTTGTACGGTCCGTATAGAATCCTATACGGACCGTATACCCGTGCCTTGACTTCGAGAATTGTTGCCTCTCGATGTCGAACCTTCGTGTGGTTGGGCTGAACTTGTACGGGCCGTACATATTCTATACGGGCCGTACGTAAATGTGTCAACTCTCAGAATTTCGCCCGTTTCCTGCAAAATAAGAACAAAACATAGCAGTACCACATTCTAATGATATTTAAATGAAAAGTCCACATTTTTAGGTTTTAAGGCACAAGTTTTTGTGCAAATCAGTGGGTCGTAATCTAGGCAAAATAGGGAGACATCAAATTCCCCCAAGCTTGAACTTTGCTTGTCCTCAAGCAAAAATTCTAACTTAGGTATGGTTCCGGTACTTGGATTTACCGAAATACAAGTTAAACTACTAAGAGAAAAATTTGCATGATCTTGCGTTTGTTAGAAACCCATAAGAACCTTTTTGGAAAATGATTTGGTTTCCCTTTGATCAATTTTAATTCGCCCCCACAATTCAATCAATTAAACCCCCATATTCAAGAATGCCTTGTTATTCATAAGAACCAAGCAACCAAATGCATCAATAGTTCATTTTTCAATAAACCCGTGCCCTCATTTGTGGTGATTTGTTTTCCTTTGAGTCCCCCCAAGCTTGGAACAAGCTTAGGTCGAAAGTTGTAGACCACATGTGTTGGTATCTTGCAAAGTTTCACTTTTGATTGTTGCTTTTGTGACACTTTTATTCTTTATCCTTAGTACAAGTTCGGCTAGTTATAGGGAGTGAACCATACCCAACCGATTTAATTCAAAAGCGCATTTGCGTGCTCTTCGTTCGACCCTTCCATGACACGAGCTCACACTTTTGATGTAAACTCGGCTACTTTATCGAGTGAACTAGCGGAGCAGAGTGTCAAAGACTCGTTACCATAAGTACGTAATGACGCCGTAACATAGGCAAACAGAGTCCTAGTTTTCTTTCAAAGTTTTCAATTTTATCCATTTTCAACTGTTTTTACAAAGATACCATGATTACACACATTCAAAAGTATTCACTCATACCAGTGAATATCCCAATCTTTCTATTGTTTTCAAATCTCATTTCCTATTTAAAAGGCACAGTTCAGTTTCAAAATGCATTTATTGGTACAATTCAATTTTTCAGTTCGAATAAAGTCCCAAAACAATCTATCCTACTAGGTTCTCTTATGATATCTCCCTATTTTGCCTATATTCTGACACCGATTTACACCCAAAACCCGTGCCTAAAAGCCTAAAAGTGTGAACATTTTACTTAAATATCTATAGAATGTGGTACTGCTATGTTTTGTTCTTATTTTGCAGGAAACGGGCGAAATTCTGGAGCTGACACCTTTCTATACGGCCTGTATGGATTTCTGTACGGCCCGTACAAGATCTGCCCAACCACACAGAAAGTTCCACATAGGAGGCTACCTCTCTCCCTCACAAAGGCATGGGTATACGGTCCATATGGATTCCTGTACGGACCGTACAGAGCAAATTCGGAAAAACAGGCTGGAATTGGCAACAAGCGCCAGCTGTGGAGACCGAATAGGAAGGCTTTAATACGGGATTTTGGGCATTAAAAGAGGATATTCTAGATCTGAGAGGGGATCTTTTGATTCATTCCTGGTGCTTGGAGGAGAAGGAGGAACTTGGAGAAGAAGAAGAAGAAGTTTTGCAACGGATCTTCGGATTTTCTATAGTTTTTCTATGAACTCTTTGATAACTTTTATTGTGCTTTCTTTTGAGAACATGAGTAGCTAAATTTACTGTTTCTAGGGTTAAGATGTAGTTGACGCTTGGTTTTACTTGTTTGCTACGGATTATGTGTTGAATGCTTAGCTTTTATCTTGTTGTGTAGTATTTTAATTGCTTGGTTTTGCTTGCTTGAGTTTGATTAGTCATCCCGTTAGATGAATGCGCACGTCTAATTGTTAGGAACCAAGTCTATGATACTTAATCCAACTAAACCAAGTATATGAGGTAGATCTACGGATCAAGGAGTATTGAAAGAGAAACTTTCCTCGAGGCGAAAGTCCTTGGATACCTTTAGTAAACCGACAAGTGACTTAGATAACTTAGTCCAAAATTACGAAAGTTGAGGGTTAACGCATCTAAGAGGGGAGTAGTTGAGTCCGGTAAATCGGGTTCTAAGCCAAAATTGCGAACGCTGAGGTGAGGAACTTAGACCTGGTCGATGGAAACCCTAGGCAAAAGCACCAACACAGAAACAGTGGCTGCAGTATTAACTCGGGGGCCTATACGGACCGTATAGATTCTATACGGGCCGTATACCCTGGGGCCAGGCAGATACGAAATCTGACACCTTGGAAACCCTTTTTATAATCTGAAAAACAACTTTTAATCTTGTTTTAATTGTTTTTAATCATTCATTTCAATCAGTAGAATTGTTACAAACCAACAAACCAACTTCTCTTCACTTCTAGAATTTTAGTAGATTTGAGTAGAGTCCGGTCGTTTTATTCCGTCCCTGTGGATACGATACCCGACTATACCAACGGTAGGGCTGTGCACTTGCAGTCTTAACCAGAGGTAGAACTCGAGTTTTAAAAGGTACAGCTTGCTGTACTGAAACTTGGGAGTGCATTTCTGGTGCGAACAAGTTTTTGGCGCCGTTGCCGGGGACGGCAACTAAAAATTGCTAGACTTTTTCTTATTTTTACTTAATTCTAGATTTTAATTTTAATTTTCCTTTTTCCATCTTCTCAGGAGCATACTGGAAGGTTCACAGCCCAAGAACCACTACAATCTCAGAAGCAAGGGGCAGACTTCCACCACAGTTGTTCCAGCACCACCACATCTGTCACCTCTGCGTACGCCCCGTACAAGATTCATACGGACCGTACAACCCGACAACAGGGAGGCAGACCCAGAAACAAGCACCATGGCTCAAAACGAAAATGAGCATGGACCACAAGTCCAAGAGCAACTCTCGGATGATGAAGGGGGAGACTTTGTGCCAAGGACATTGCGAGAATTCAATGTCCCAAGAGCTGGAGATGTCGGAGGGGCAATCCGACTCGCCAAGGGTTGTCGGCAACCAACCCAACTTCAATCCGGGCGTTGTCAACATTGTCCAGCGAGAACACGTTCCATGGCATGGATCATGAGGATCCGCATGCCCATGTTCGGACTTTTCTCGAGTGTTGTGCAACCATTAAAATTAATGGCGCAACAAATGATTATATTAGACTTGCTTTGTTTCCTTTCACTCTTAGGGATAAGGCAAAGAAATGGTTAGGGTCATTACCTAGGGATTCAATTACCACTTGGAGGGAACTGTCCAAACTGTTTTTGACCAGATTTTTCCCTCACAAAAGAACGCTAAGGTTAGGACCCAACCGACCAGTTTCAAACAAAGGTCCGATGAAATGTTGAATGAGGCATGGGAACGATTTAGGGAATTGCAATACTCTTGTCCACATCATGGTATTCCCGATTGGTTACTTATTCAGTCTTTTTATGCTTGGTTTGACCGATAGTTCTCGTACTTCCGTTGATGCAGTTGCAGGTGGAGCTCTCTTAGACCGAGAAACTACCGATGCAATCAACTTGATCGACAAAGATAGCGACCAACCAACAAGTGGTCGGGCCGAGCAAGCACTCGCGCAACCGGGAGGCGGCCGACTTGAGGTCGATCGGATCACCGCTCTAACCGCTAAGTTGGATGCCATGCAGAAGGCTTTCGACAAGATGGCTGTCAAAGCACTTGGCGATCAACACCGAAATCTTGCGTTATGTGTGGGGATGAGGGGCACTTGTACGAGCACTGTCCACATGCGCAAAGGGATGAGGAACCCGACCAAGTCAACTCTCTCAACAATGAGTCATCCTACTTTCCGAAACCTCCATTCAACCGGTCCTATTCCAAGGACCATAATGATCAACAGGCTTGGAGGTGGAAGAACGGGAACCCCGCACCCTACAACAACAATGCCGCATTCAACAACTCGAACAACCGCGAGCCACAACATGCCCCACCCAAGCCGTATATTGCTCCCGCTGTGAGTGATTTCATGCACGAGTAAGGGATGATGAACCAGATGATGTTCGAGCAGATGCAAGCGATTAGTGCTCAGTTGGCCGGTTTAGCTGCTCAAAACAAGATGATGGAGATGCAAATGAGTAACCTAGCCACTTCTAGCCAACCACAACCTGGAAGGTTGCCCAGCCAACCAGAAATCAATCCCAGAGGAGAGGTCAAATCAATAACATTGCGGAGCGGGACTCATTACCAAGGACCAGCAATGCCTGTCGAACCAGAAATGGAGCATACGGACCGTACAAACTCCGTACGGCCCGTATAGATCCCACCACTTGTGAATTCTGAGCAACCTGAGCCTGTACAACCTGAGATTGTAACTGAAAAGGTTGACCATACGGACCGTACAAATTTCGTACGGCCCGTACAAAAGGAGGCTAAGAAACAGAAAAGAAAGGTGACCGAGAAACCACCCCCCTACCGACCACCTGTGCCATTTCCCCAGAGGCTAGTTGAACACAGAGTCAATGAGCAATTTGCCAAGTTCACTCAAGTCCTCAAGCAGCTGCACATCACCATTCCGTTCACCGAAGCCTTAACCCAAATGCCAACCTATGCCAAGTTTCTCAAAGACATCCTCTCAAATAAGAGAAGCTTTGAGGGAAATGGGACAAGTAAGGCTCACCGAGCAAGTGCAAGTGCCATATTGAAGAATGAGCTCCCACCAAAGTTGGATGATCATGGCAAGTTCTCCATACCTTGCACAATTGGAAAAGCTAGCATCAAGAAAGCCTTATGTGATTTGGGCGCTAGCGTGAGTCTCATGCCACGTACAGTCTATGACCGCATCGGTATTGGCGAGCTTAAACCCACACGCATGACCTTGCAACTTGCGAGATTCCTCTATTCGTTTGCCGCTCGGAGTGATCGAAGATGTGCCTATTCAAGTCGGTAAATTCTTTGTTCCAAGTGGACTTTGTGGTGATGGAAATGAAAGAGGACAAAGAAGTACCAATCATACTTGGGACCGGCCATTCCTCGTAACAGCAGGGGCACCGATGGATGTGAAGGAGGGGACTCGACCCGCGGATTGGAGATGAGAAAGTTCAGTTTAATCTCAACAAAGCTATGAAGTACCCATCTGAACCAGAAACATGCTGCGCGGTCGATGTGGTTGATCAATTGGCTAAATGACAACTCCGTGAGCAATGCGGTAGGTCATTTAAAAATCCTCCTGATTATTTGTTTGAATTGCAGGAGAAGAAAGATGCTCAAGAGAAGGTGTGTGTAGCTGAAGTGTTGGCAAACAGCCAAGTGGAACCAGCACACGGCCCGGATTCAAAGCATACGATCCGTACAACCATGTGTGCGGCCCGTACACCCATGCACACAGCCGGTATACAAGCCCAGCCAGAGCAGGCCAAACACAAACTCAAACCTCTCACAACCAACTTCGACCCAAATCGCACCGCTAGATTCTTGGAGAATTTGAAAACTTCAAGCAAAATGTGATTGATGACCCGATCGAGAAGCCGATCGGCACGGACCCAGCCACATTCATTCACATGACCTTACCAACAGATGATCACAAGTACACGGCCCGTGCAAACCAAAGCATACGGGCCGTACGCAAGCAGCCCGGCTCAGTGCATTTTGTCCCTTGGTGGGATGAAAAGAAAAGATGGTTGGACCCGTATGAGGAAAGAATGGTGTATCCCTTCGGCACATTCGACATTGGCAACAGCAAAGGATGGATCGTCGAGACGTAGACAAAAGGTGGTCGAGCTCAAGACCTAAAACGAGCGCTTCTTGGGAGGCAACCCAAACACTTTTTAATTTTTTTCTTTTTCAATTAAAAAAAAAAACATTATTTACTTTGCATATTTAGGTTTTATTTTTGTTAATCTAAGTTTTCAATTTTCATTTTGTATTTTAGTTTTGATCAGATAGGAGGAATACAGGTTTCTCGTGGTCGTACGGTTCGCACATACCGGCATACGGACCGTACAAAGACCAACAGGCGTGATTTGAAGGGTCGCGTCCCTTCAGTCAGCCCTCTCGCCTTTTAAAAGACTCAGCCCACAGACCACACCGACCCGTCTACCGACTACCGATCGGGTTTATTTTCACTACCCCAGCCTTTTATCTTTTACTTTAGTTTCTTTACTTGCACGTCTTGAAGCATTGAGGACAATGCTCGGACTAAGCTTGGGGGGTGATAGTTGTTTGCATGTAGTTTGTTTGCTTGTTTGTGTTGGTTTCGTGTGTTTTGTAGATAAATTTGTGTGATTGCGAGAATTAGGGACCAATTTGAAAATTTTTGGTTGTGTTTTGGATGAATTTGCGAAATTAGATGTAACCCCATATTTGACTGAAAGAACCACATAGGATATATTGGTTTGGGACTTTGTGGAACTGAAAAATTGAATTGCACCAAGAAAAGCATTTGGAACCCTATGCGGACCGTATGGGTATCTATGCGGGCCGTATGGAACTGAACTGTGCCCTTTTAAATAGGGAAACGGGATTTGAAACAAAAAGAAAGATTGGGATATTCACTGGTATGAATGAATACCTTTGAATGTGTGTAATCATGGTATCGTAGCAAAAACAGTTGAAAAATGGGTAAAATTGAAAATTGTGAAAAATACAGGACTCCGCTTGCCTATGTTACGGCGTTATGACGTACTTATGGCAATGAGTCTTTGACACTCTGCTCCTCTAGTTCACCTGATAAAGTGGCCGAGTTTACATCAAAAGTGTGAGCTCGTGTTATGGAAAGGTCGAACCAAGAGCACACAAATGCGCTTTTGAATTAAATCGGTTGGATATGGTTCACCACTTATAGCTAGCCGAACTTGTACTAAGGATAAAGAATCAAAGTGTCAAATAAGCTACAATCAAAAACAAACTTTGCATGATACCAACACACGAGATCTACAACTTTCTGACCTAAGCTTGTTCCAAGCTTGGGGGGGACTCAAAAGAAAACAAATCACCACAAATGAGGGCACATGTTTAGTAGAAAAATGAGCTATTAGTACGTTTGGTTGATTAGTTCTTGCAAATAACAAGGCTTTCTTGAATATGAGGTTTAATTGATTGAATTGTGGGGTGAATCAAAATTGACCAAAGGAAAACCAATTCACTATCCAAAATGATTCTTATAGGTTTCTAACAAACGCAAGATCATGCAAATTTTTCTCTTAGTAGTTTAACTTGCATTTAGGTAAGTTCAAGAACCAGAACCACACCTAAGTTAGAATTTTTGCTTGAGGACAAGCAAAGTTCAAGCTTGGGGGAATTTGATATCTCCCTATTTTGCCTATATTCTGACACCGATTTACACCCAAAACCCGTGCCTAAAAGCCTAAAAGTGTGAACATTTTACTTAAATATCTATAGAATGTGGTACTGCTATGTTTTGTTCTTATTTTGCAGGAAACGGGCGAAATTCTGGAGCTGACACCTTTCTATACGGCCCGTATGGATTTCTGTACGGCCCGTACAAGATCTGCCCAACCACACAGAAAGTTCCACATAGGAGGCTACCTCTCTCCCTCACAAAGGCATGGGTATACGGTCCGTATGGATTCCTGTACGGACCGTACAGAGCAAATTCGGAAAAACAGGCTGGAATTGGCAATAGGCGCCAGCTGTGGAGACCGAATAGGAAGGCTTTAATACGGGATTTTGGGCATTAAAAGAGGATATTCTAGATCTGAGAGGGGATCTTTTGATTCATTCCTGGTGCTTGGAGGAGAAGGAGGAACTTGGAGAAGAAGAAGAAGAAGTTTTGCAACGGATCTTCGGATTTTCTATAGTTTTTCTATGAACTCTTTCATAACTTTTATTGTGCTTTCTTTTGAGAACATGAGTAGCTAATTTTACTGTTTCTAGGGTTAAGATGTAGTTGACGCTTGGTTTTACTTGTTTGCTACTGGATTATGTGTTGAATGCTTAGCTTTTATCTTGTTGTGTAGTATTTTAATTGCTTGGTTTTTGCTTGCTTGAGTTTGATTAGTCATCCCGTTAGATGAATGCGCACGTCTAATTGTTAGGAACCAAGTCTATGATACTTAATCCAACTAAACCAAGTATATGAGGTAGATCTACGGATCAAGGAGTATTGAAAGAAAAACTTTCCTCGAGGCGAAAGTCCTTGGATACCTTTAGTAAACCGACAAGTGACTTAGATAACTTAGTCCAAAATTACGAAAGTTGAGGGTTAACGCATCTAAGAGGGGAGTAGTTGAGTCCGGTAAATCGGGTTCTAAGCCAAAATTGCGAACGCTGAGGTGAGGAACTTAGACCTGGTCGATGGAAACTCTAGGCAAAAGCACCAACACAGAAACAAGTGGCTGCAAGTATTAACTCGGGGGCCTATACGGACCGTATAGATTCTATACGGGCCGTATACCCCGGGGCCGAGCAGATACGAAATCCGACACCACGGAAACCCTTTTTATAATCTGAAAAACAACTTTTAATCTTGTTTTAATTGTTTTTAATCATTCATTTCAATCAGTAGAATTGTTACAAACCAACAAACCAACTTCTCTTCACTTCTAGAATTTTAGTAGATTTGAGTAGAGTCCGGTCGTTTTATTCCGTCCCCTGTGGATACGATACCCGACTATACCAACGGTAGGGCTGTGCACTTGCAGTCTTAACCAGAGGTAGAACTCGAGTTTTAAAAGGTACAGCTTGCTGTACTGAAACTTGGGAGTGCATTTCTGGTGCGAACATCTTAATCAAACATGGGTTTATTTCCAATTTTCACAAATTCATCCAAAACATGACTAAAAATTTTCAAATTGGTCCCTAATTCGCGCAATCGCACAAATTTATCTACAAAACACATAAAACAAAAACAAACATGCAAACAACAAACAACTATCACCCCCCCAAACTTAGTCCGAGCATTGTCCTCAATGCTTCAAGACGTGCAAGTGAAGTAAAAGATAAAAGCTGGGGTAGTGAAAACAAACCCGATCGTAGTCGTTAGAGGAGTCGGTGGGGTGAGCCTTTTAAAAGGAAGACAGCTGATTGAAGGGACGCGACCCTTCAAGTCGCGCCCTGTTGGTTTTGTACGGTCCGTATGAAAGTAGGTGCGGGCCGTATTTACTCTAAAAATCTGTGTCCCACCTATCGATCGAACTGAAATGCAAACTAAAAATTGAAACATTAAGATTAACTAAAATAAACCAAAATATGCAAAATAAACAATGTTTTTTTTTTTATTTGAAAAGAAAAATTAAAAAGTGCTTGGGTTGCCTCCCAAGAAGCGCTCGTTTTAGGTCTTGAGCTCGACCACCTTCTCGTCTACGTCTTGAAGATCCATCCTTTGTTGTTGCCAATGTCGAATGTGCCGAAGGGATACACCATTCTTTCCTCATACGGGTCCGACCATCTTTTCTTTTCATCGTACCAAGGGACAAAATGCATAGACCGGACTGCTTGCATATGGCCCGTATCTTTGGTCTACATGGGCCGTGTACTTGTGATCATCTCTTGGTAAGGTCCCTGTGCATGCTTGTTGCTGGGTTCATGCCGGTCGGTTTCTCGATCAAGTCTTCGATCACAGTTTGCTAAGTTTTCAAATCCTCCAAGAGTCTAGCAGTGCGATTCGGGTTGAGGTTGGTTGTGAGACGTTTGAGTTCGTGTTTGGCCTGCTCCGACTAGGCTTGCGTATGGACTGTGTTCATGGGTGTACGGGCCGCACACATGGGTGTATGGGCCGTGTGCTTGGAATCCGGTCTGTGTGCTGGAATTCGAAGATCCGAAGATCACAAGAGACAGCACAAGAAAAGTTATGAAATAGTTCATAGAAAAACAATAGAAAATCCGAAGATCCGTTGCAAAACTTCTTCTTCTTCTTCTCGAAGTTCTTCCTTGACTCCCAAGCACCAAGAATGAATGAGAGATGGTTCTCAAATATGGAATTCTCTGCCATAATGCCCGAAATCACGTATTGAAAGCCTTCCTTTTCAGTCCCCCCAGCTGTCTTTGTTTCCAATTCCAGCCTGGGTTTCCGAAATAGCTTGTACGGTCCGTATGGAATCCTATACGGGCCGTATACTTGTCCTTGCCTTGGAGAATTCTTGTCTCTTGTTGTGGAACCTTCTATGTGGCTGGGCTGATCTTGTACGGACCGTATATAAACCTATACGGACCGTATGGAGAGTTGTCAGATCCAGAATTTCGCCCGTTTCCTGCAAAATAAGAAACAAAACATAGCAGTACCACATTCTAATGATATTTAAATGAAAAGTCCACATTTTTAGGCATTAAGGTACAAGTTTTGATGTAAATTTGGGTCGCAATCTAGACAAAATAAGGAGACATCAAATTCCTTCAAGCTTGAACTTTGCTTGTCCTCAAGCAAAAATTCTAACTTAGGTGTGGTTCCGGTACTTGGATTTACCTAAATGCTAGTTAAACTACTAAAAGAAAAATTTGCATGATCATGCGTTTGTTAAAAACCCATAAGAATTCTTTTGGACAATGATTTGGTTTTCCTTTGATCAATTTTGATTCACCTCACAATTCAATTAATCAAACGTCCATACTCAAGAATGTATTGTTATTTGTAAGAACTAAGCTACCAAACGTATCAATAGTTCATTTTTCTACTAAACGTATGCCATCATTTGTGGTGATTTGTTTTCTTTTGCCCCCCCTCCCCAAGCTTGGAACAAGCTTCGGTCAGAAAGTTGTAGACCTCGTATGTTGGTATGATGCAAAATTTACTTTTGATTGTTGCTTTTTGTGACACTTTTATTCTTTATCCTTAGTACAAATTCGGCTAGTTATAGGTGGTGAACCATACCCAATCGATTTAATTCAAAAGCGCATTTGCGTGCTCTTGGTTCGACCTTTTCATGACACGAGCTCACACTTTTGATGTAAACTCAGCCACTTTATCGGGTGAACTAGCGGAGCAGAGTGTCAAAGACTCATTACCATAAGTACGTCATAACGCCGTAACATAGGTAAGCGGAGTCCTTATTTTTCTCAAAAAAATTCAATTTTTCTTATTTTTCAACTGTTTTTGCTAAGATACCATGAGTACACACATTCAAAGGTATTCATTCATACCAGTGAATATCCCAATCTTTCTTATTATTTTCAAATCCCATTTCCTAATTAAAAGGGCACAGTTCAGTCCTATACGGCCCGTACGGGGTTCTATACGGTCCGTACGGGGTTCCAAATGCTTTTCTTGGTACCATTCAATTTTTCGGTTCCACAAAGTCCAAAAACAACATATCCTATGTGGTTCTTTCAATCAAACATGGGGTTATTTCTAATTTCACAATTTCATCCAAAACATGACCAAAAATTTTCGAATTGGCCCCTAATTCACGCAATCACACAAATTTATCTACAAAACACAAACATAATAAAAATAAACATGCAAGACAACTAAATGCAAACAACTATCACCCCCCCCAAGCTTAGTCCGAGCATTGTCCTCAATGCTTCAAGACGTAAAAGTAAGATAAAGCTGGAGTAGTGGAAACAAACCCGATCAATCGGAAGAGGGGTCGAAACGCCGGCCGCAAAACCGGTCCTCGATGTCCCCCCGGCGGTAGTCAAAGCGGCGGATGTGCTCACTTAGCTCGTCCCGGGCGCTCGGCGTGGAGAGAGGTCTCGGCGCTGGATGTCGAGAATGTGAGATCCCCTGCTCCTACCGTGTGTCCCCGATATCAATCATGAGGGTGTAGAGATCCCTCGAGTAGGGTCAGCTGGGTAAGGACCCCGAGGAGCCGGGTCGGCAGGTGGCCGAGTGGAGGAGCTGGGGGTGTCTGCGGCTGACCGATGTCGAGGCAGAGGAGGTGGTGGTGCGGTGACCATCCAAGTAAAGTGGTCCTCAAAGTCGATAGGTGCGGCAAATGGAAGGCGGCGGTGGGCCTCATTGGCGAAGCGCCGGTCATGCGGTCACCGTGACCTGCTGGGACCTCGGCGAATTTTGATGAAATGATGTAGCTGCAAACTCTCGGGGTTGAGAGAAATAGGGCCCATCGTAGAGGCTGCGTCCAGGGAAATCATCCAGTCCCAAAGCGGATTTGATGGTCCGAACAAACAGGCCAATCTTTATTTTTTTGCCGGATCGTTTGGACTTTTGGAGATCAATCCAGTCTTTGGACCATGAGAAGAGCCAAGTCGGGGAGATCGGGGTTATGGCGGAGCATGTTGTCCATTAACATGAGATCGATCGATTGCCGCGGTTGAGAGTCTCACCGTGTGCAAAGATGGTACAAGCAAGGGCACGCTGGATGATGCGGAGAACAGGGTGAGAGATGAAGCGTGTGCGGTACTCATCATTATGGGCTTTGGAGTTGCCCGTGATCTTCTCCCGGAAGATGTCCCTATCCCAATCCTCGCGGAAGCCGAGGGTGTCGGTGGTAGGCTCGGGGTGGAAACCGAACCAGCTGCAGAGAGCATTGAAATAGACCCGTTGAGTGGTATTGCAAAGGCGGAACTTGATGAAACGGCGATCATGTTCGTCCCGTTTGAGCTGAAGGGACGAGAGAAACTCCTTTGTGTCCATCTCGTAGCGGTTGTGCTCAAGGCGCCAAAATTCGGGAGAAAACCTGACCCGAGAGGTGAGACGGAGGAAATCCTCCTCTACTCCGAGCTTGCGGACCGTCTCAAGGTCAACCATTTGAGTGTTCTCGACCATCTTTTTCTCGCAATGACATAAAATTCTCATACATGCGACGAGTAGGCATAGTGAAGTACCTTTCCTCAAAGCGATTAGCGCAGTCGGTGTGCTCGCCAGAGAGAGTTGTTCGGAACCAGAGTCATAGGGTCCCGGAGATGATGGTGGTGGTGGTGGGTTACGCCTTGGCGGTGTTGATCGGGGTCTCTTCACTTGGGCATGCTTGGTCCTGCGTTCCCGATTGGGGTCCATGGCTCCGTCGGTGGGGTTGTACGGCCCGTATAGTTGGTGGTGCGGTCCATATAGAGAGAATACCTTCTCTCGGTTGCCGGCAGAGAGGTTGTACGGTCCATATGGGTTGATGTACGGGCCGTATGGGGGTAGGGTTTCGGCGGCCGAGAGCTTCAGCGGCTAAGCAATGGAGAGAAGCGGCAGATCTGCGAAGTAGAGAAAGAGAAAGATGGAAAGGAGAAAAGAAATAGAAAGAGAAGAGAGAGACTTACCTGACCGGTAGATTGGAGACGAAGGCGAGGCGGCGGTGCAAATCGGCGAGAGAGGAAGAGTGCGGTTGTTCGAGTTGTTGAATGTAGCATTGTTGTAGAAGTTGCGAATGTTGTTGTTGCTAGAAGGATTGTTGTTGAAGGGTGCGGGGTTACCATTCTTCCACCTCCATGCTTGTTGCTCATTCTCGGTCCTTGGAATAGGACTGGTTGAAAGGAGGTTTCGGAAAGTAGGATGGCTTGCTTGTTGAGAGAGTTTACCTACTCGGGTTCCTCATCCCTTTGCGCATGTGGACAATGCTCGTACAAGTGCCCCTCATCTCCACACATAACACAAGATTTTGGTTGTTGATCGCCGAGTGCTTTGACAGTTATCTTGTCGAAAGCCTTCGCATGGCATCCAACTTGACGGTGAGAGCAGTGATCCGATCGACTTCGAGTCGGCCACCTCCAGGTTGCGCGAGTGCTTTCTCGGCCTGACCACTGTTGGTTGGTCGCTATGCTTGTCAATCAAGTTGATTGCATCGGTGGTTTCTCGGTCTAAGAGAGCTCCACACCGCAACCGCATCAACAGAAGTACGAGAACTATCAGTCAAACCAAGCATAAAAAGACCGAATAAGTAACCAATCGGAAATACCTTGATGTGGACAAGAGTATTGTAATTCCCTAAATCATTCCCATGCCTCATTTAACATTTCATCGGACCTCTGTTTGAAACTGGTCAATTGGGTCCTAACCTTGGCGGTTCTTTTGTGAGGGAAAAATCTGGTCAAAAACAATTTGGACAGTTCCCTCCAAGTGGTAATTGAATCCCTTGGTAATAACACTAACCATTTCTTTGTCTTATCCCTAAGAGTGAAAGGAAATAAAGCAAGTCTAATATAATCATTTATTGCGTCATTAATTTTAATGGTTACACAACACTCGAGAAAAGTCTCGAACATGGCCATGTGGATCCTCATGATCCATGCCATGGAACGTGTTCTGGTTGGGCAATGTTGACAACGCCCGGATTGAAGTTGGGTTGGTTGCCGACAACCCTTGGCGGTCGGATTGCCCCTCCGACATCTCCGGCTCTTGGGACATTGAACTCTCGCAATGTCCTTGGCACAAAGTCTCCCTCTTCATCATCCGAGGGTTGTTCATTGAGCTCTGGATTTTCTCCGTTCGACTCATGGTGCACATTTCGCTCTGCCTCTCTGTTGTCGGGTTGTACGGTCCGTATAAGCCTTGTACGGGCCGTACGAGAGAGGAGACAGATGCGGTGGTGCTGGAACAACTATGTTGGAAGTTTGCCCCTTGCTTCTAAGATTGTAGTAGTTTTTCTATTGTCACTCTTCCAAGTATGTTCCTGAAAAGATGGAAAAAGGAAAGTAAAAATTAAAATCTAGAATAAAGTAAAAATAAGAAAAAGTGTAGCAATTTTAGTTGCCGTCCCCAAGAACGAAAACTTGTTCGCACACAGTGTACTCCTAAGTTTCAGTATGCAAGCTGTACCTTTTAAACTCGAGTCTACCTCTGGTTGAGACCTGCAAATGCACAGTCCTACCGTTGGTATAGTCAAGTATCGTATCCACGGGGACGGTAATAAAAGAACCTAGGACTTAACTTAAATTGACTAAAATTCTAGAAGTGAAGAAAGTTTGAATTGGGGTTTGTTTTAAGTTTCTTACTTGATTGAAACAATAATTAAAGCAAGTAAAAAGAAGATTAAAAGTTGTTTTTCAAATTATAAAAAGAGTTTCCAAAGTTTCGGACTTCGTATCTGTTCGGCCCCAAGGTATACGGCCCGTATAGAATCCTATATGGTCCGTATAGGCCCTCGAGTGAATCTTGCAGCTCTTTGTTTCTGTGTTGGTGCTTTTGTGTATGGTTTCTATCGACCCAGATCTAAGTCCCTTACCTCAGCTGTCGCAATTTTGGCTTAGTAAACCGATTACCGAGACTCTTAGGTGCCTTAAACCTCAACTTTCGCTTTTTGGCCTAATTTACCTAAGTCACTTGTTGGTTTACTAAAGGTATCCTAGGACTTCACCCTCAAGGAAAGTTTCGTCTTTCGGTACTCCTTGGTCCGTAAACCTACCTCATATACTTAGTTCAGTTGGATTGAATATCATAGACTTGGCTCCTAACAATTAGACGTGCGCATTCATTTAACGGGATGACTAATCAAATTTAAGCAAGCAAAACCAAGCAATTAAAATACTACACAACAAGATGAAAACTAAGCATTCAACACAAATTCAAGTAGCATACAAGTAAAACCAAACGTCAACTACATCTTAACCCTAAAAACAATAAATTTAGCTACTCATGTTCTCAAGAGACAGCACAATAAAAGTTATGAAAGAGTTCATAGAAAAGCAATAGAAAATCCGAAGATCCGTTGCAAAACTTCTTCTAATGATATTTAAATGAAAAGTCCACATTTTTAGGCTTTAAGTTACAAGTTTTCATGTAAATTTGGGTCGCAATCTAGACAAAATAAGAAGACATCACAGCATGTTTCTGGTTCAGATGGGTACTTCATAGCTTTGTTGAGATTAGACTAAACTTTCTCATCTCCAATCCGCAGGGTCAGAGTCCCCTCCTTCACATCCATCAGTGCCCCTGCTGTTCTGAGGAATGGCCGTCCTAGTATGATTGGTACTTCCTTGTCCTCTTTCATTTCCATCACCACAAAGTCTACTGGAAGAAAGAATTTACCGACTTGAATTGGCACATCTTCAATCACTCCGAGCGGCAAACGAACAGAGGAATCTGCAAGTTGCAAGGTCATTCGTGTGGGTTTAAGCTCGCTAATATCGATATGGTCATAGACTGTCCGTGGCATAAGACTCACGCTAGCACCCAAATCATATAAGGCTTTCCTGATGCTAGCTTTCCCGATTGTGCAAGGTATGGAGAACTTGCCAGGATCATCCAACTTTGGTGGAAGCTCATTCTTCAATATGGCACTGCACTTGCTCGGTGAGCCTCACTTGTCTCATTTCCCCTAAGATTCGCTTGTTCAAGAGGATGTCTTTGAGAAACTTGGCATAAGTTGGCATTTGGGTCAAGGCTTCGGTGAACGGAACGGTGATGTGCAACTGCTTGAGAACTTGAATAAATTTGGCAAATTGCTCATTGAGTCTATGCTCGCCTAGCCTCTATGGAAATGGCACAGGTGGTCGGTAGGACGGTGGTTTCTCGGTCACCTTCTTTTTCTCGCTTCTCGGCTTCCTTTTGTACGAGTTGTACTGATTTTGTACGGTCCGTATGGTCATTCTTCTCAGCCACAATTTCAAGTTGAACGGCTCGAATTGTTCGGAATTGACAAGCGGGTGGAATCATGTACGGGCCGTATAGAATCTGTACAGACCGTATACTCAATTTCTCGGTTCGGCAAGCATGGCTGGTCCTTGGTAATGAGTTCCGCTCCGCAATGTTATTGCTTTGACCTCTCCTCTCGGAATTAATTTTGGTTGGTGGGCAGCCTTCCATGTTGTGGTTAGCTAAAGGTGGCTAGGTTACTCATTTGCATCTCCATCATCTTGTTTAGAGCAGACTAAACCGGCCAACCGAGCACTAATCACTTGCATCTCGCTCAAACTTTATCTCGATTCATCTTCCCTTGCTCGTGCATGAAATCGCTCACGGTGGGAGCAATATACGGCTCGGGTGGACCAGATTGAGGTGCATGGTTGTTCGAGTTGTTGAAAGAAGCATTGTTGTAGAAATTGCGGTTGTTGTTGTTGTTTGCTAGAAGGGTTGTTGTTGAAAGATGTGGGGTTGTTTTGCTTCCACCTCCAATTATGTTGCTCAATCGGGTCCTTGGAGTAGGATCGGTTGAAAGGAGGTTTCGAAAAGTAGGATGGCTCATTGTTGAGAGAGTTGACTTGCTCGGTTCCTCATCCCTTTGCGCGAGTGGGCAATGCTCATACACGTGCCCCTCATCCCCACACATAACACAAGATTGTGGCTGCCGATTGCCTAGTGCCTTGACACTCATCTTGTCAAAAGTCTTCGTATAGCATCCAACTTGGCGGTGAGAGGAGCGATTTGATCGACCTCAAGTCGGCTGCCTCCAGTTGCTCTAGTGCTTTCTCAACCTGACCACTGTTGGTTGGTCGCCATGTTGTCAATCGGGTTCATTGCCTCGGTAGTCTCTCGATCTAGGAGAGCTCCACCTCCAACTACATCAACCGAAGTACGGGTACTATCGGTCAGACCAAAGCATAAAAAGACTGAATAAATAACCAATCGGGAATACCATGATGTGGACAAGAGTATTGCAATTCCCTAAACCTTTCCCAAGCCTCATTTCGGAGTTCATCGGGCCTTTGCTTAAAAACTGGTTAGTTGGGTCCTAACCTTGGCGGTTCTTTTGTGAGGGAAAAATCTGGTCAAAAACAGTTTGGACAGTTTCCTCCAAGTGGTAATTGAATCCCTTGGTAATGACCCCAACCATTTCTTTGCCTTATTCTTAAGAGTGAAAGGAAATAAAGCAAGTCTAATGTAATCAGCTGTTGCACCATTGATTTTGATGGTGGCACAACACTCGAGAAAGGTTTGAACGTGGGCATGTGGATCCTCATGATCCATACCATAGAAAGTGTTACTGCTGAACGATGTTGACAACCCCGGATTGAAGTTGGGTTGGTTGCCTAGGCAATCCTTGGCGAGTCCGATTGCCCCTCTAACATCTCCGGCAACGGCGCCAAAAACTTGTTCGCCCACGGGAAGTGTACTACTAAGTTTTAGTACAGCAAGCTGTACTTTTTAAACCTCGATTATACCTTTTGATTGAGACTGCAAGTGCACATTCCTATCGTTGGTATTGTCGGGTATCGTATCCACAGGGACAGTAAGAAAATAACCGGACTTAACTTAAATTAACTAAAATTCTGGAAGTAAGATAAAGTGGATTTGGTTTGGTTCTAAATTCTACTTGATTAAAATAACAATTAAAACAGTGAAAGGAAGATTAAAGTTGTTTTTCATATTATAAAAAGGGTTTCCAAGGTTTTAGATTTCATTTCTGTTTTAGCCCCGAGGTATACGGCCCGTATAGAACCCTATACGGTTCGTATGGACCACCGAGTTAATGCTGCAGTCACTGTTTCTGTGTTGATACTAATGTCTAGAGTTTCAATCGACCAGATCTAAGTTTCTTATCTCAGCTGTCGCAATTTTGGCTTAAAACCCGATTACCAGACTCAACTACTCCACTCTTAGATGCCTTAAACCTCAAATTTCGCTTTTTGGCCTAATTTATCTAAGTTACTTGTTGGTTTACTAAAAGTATCCAAGGACTTTTGCCTTTCGGAATGTTTCGCCTTTCGGGCACTTCTTGATTTCACCTTTCGGGTCACAAACCTACTTCATATACTTTATTCGGTTGGATTGAATATCATAGACTTGGCTCCTAACAATTAAACGTGCGCATTCATCTAACGGGATAACTAATCAAATTCAAGCAATCACAAACAAAGCAATCAAAATACTACTCAATCAAAGTAAAAACACGTATCCAACACATAATCCAAGTAACATGCAAGCAAAACTAAATTAGAAACTACATCTTAACCCTAGAAACTAAAAGTTTAGCCAATCATGTTCACACAATAACAGAAAACACAAGAGATAAGGGAGTTCATGACAAAACAATGAAAAATGAAAAAACTGAAGAATCGGCGTCGAAATCGGAGTTTCTCCTCCTCTTCTTCTTCTCCAAGTTGTGTCTTTTTCTCCAAGTAACCAAGTGTTCAAGAGATAAAAAGATTGTTATTTTTCCCGTCTTGGGATACCCCTTTTAATGCCCCAAATCCCGAATTAAAAAGGTGCCTTTTTGGACTCCCCAGATGTCTCTGTTTCCAAATCCACTTGCCTTGTACGGTCCGTATAGAATCCTATACGGACCGTATACCCGTGCCTTGACTTCGAGAATTGTTGCCTCCGATGTCGAACCTCTTCGTTGGTGGGCTGAACTTGTACGGGTCGTATAGATTCTATACGGGCCGTACATATTCTATACCGGGCAATGTACGAAATGTGTCAACCCTCCGAATTTCGACCGTTTCCGCAAAATAAGAACAAAACATAGCGTACCACATTCTAATGATATTTAAATGAAAAGTCCACATTTTTAGTCTTTAAGGCACAAGTTTTGGTGCAAATAGGGGCCTAATCTAGGCAAAATAGGGAGACATCAAAGACGTAGATGTGGTATAATTTTTTAAAATTTTGAATTAAAACCCTAAATTATGTCATTATTACGAATATAAAGCCCGACGACATGAAGATGCATAAGTGGTATGGAGAGCCACTCCGTGCGCTTGCACAAGTCCCCGTAGTCATCTCGTTTGTTGTTATGACATACGGTTCATTGAAAAGCTCAAGCGACGCCGGGACACTAATGAAGGGTTGACCTTGGCGCAAAAACCGATCACGAACAGTCTTGTACATGCCTCCCCGTTCGGTTGAAATCAATGGTGTCGAAATCCTTGTAAGTTGAAATCGGAGAGGCGCATACCTACAGGTTGTTTGGGTTGTTCCTGCAAGTTAGGACCAAAAAATCAGGCACAAATACTTGTAACTCTATAGGATGTATAGATGCAACAGGGAAGAACACTGGTTTTGGGCCGAACACACGGTGGCGAATATGCCCGAATTGCAACAGGAAGAAATCATTGTGTCATTAAAACATGGCAGTCGTGAGACTTCATACCCGTCAATTTTAATTTTTCCTTTGAAACCGGGCTTTTAATGTTTGAAGAATATTCAGATGGAACTTTGACACCGTGAAGACATTCACATAGGCTTTTTTTTTGTCACTCGACAACGTATGCATTGCGGGAGAAATATACCACCGGATTTTACCCTTCTCGGTCTTCTTCTCTCGTGGGTTGTAGATCCTGCCGTATGTTCAACAACCGCATGTCTTTCCGAGCATTGATACCGTCTTTTGTCTTACCCGGAATATTCAACAATGTGCCAACTATGCTATCGCACACATTTTTAACAACATGCATCACATTGAGACAAGTGTCGAACCTCTAAATGCTCCCAAGACGGTAAATTCCAAAATACCGACCTCTTATTCCACATAATTTTCGGATCCCCTTTCTTTCTTGCGGTCTTTTTCTTAAATTTCCCAAATTCTACCTTAATATCCCTAACTCGCGTATAAACTTCTCGACCGGTCAACGGGTATTTCACTCTCCCATTTTCGGTCTTTCCATTGAATTCTCTCTTTCTCTTTTCGTGGGCGTGATTGGCGGGGAAGAAATCTACGATGACCCATGTACACATTTTTAGAGGAGTTAGGCAGATACAAATCGACTGTCCCGTCCATACAAACAGGGCACGCTTTCTCTCCTTTGACACTATAACCCGACAAATTACCATAAGCCGGGAAATCATTGATGGTGCAGAAAATCATTGCATGTAGAGTGAAAATCTCCTTACTATATGCATCAAATATCTCTACTCCGGGAGCCTATAATTTTTTCGGATCCTCAATCAATGACGCTAGATACACATCTATGTCGTTTCTAGGGCTGTTTAGGTCCCGATATTAGCGGGGTCATCATAATGTATTTGTGTTTCATACATAACCAAGGTAGAAGATTATAAATACACAATAGAACCGGCCAACTGCTTTGTTTACTATTCATGTTACTGTGCGGATTTATTCCATCGGCACTGAGCCCGAGCTTTAGGTTTCTTGGGTCACAGCCAAAGTCGGAGAACTTTCTGTCGATATTTCTCTATTGAGGAGAATCAGTGGGGTGCCGTAATTTTCCGTCTTTTTTCCGGCTATCGGCATGCCAACGCAATAATTTTGCATCTCTAGCATTGGAAAACAAACGTTTGAACCTCGGTATCACGGGGAGGTACCACATTACTTTTGCTGGAGGTTCTTTACTCGGTCTGTCTGTATAACTTTCATTGATGGTTGACTGCTTTCTATTGTAACGCGATGCACCACATTTCAGACACTCGTGATAATCTTCGTACTCATTCTGATACAATATACAGTCATTTGGACATGCATGTATTCTTTGAACTTCTAAATCCACTGGACACAATATTTTCTTCGCTTCATAAGCATTAGAGGGGATCTCGTTTCCATTCGGAAGAATTTCTTTTAAAGCTTACAATAACGATGTAAAACTCTTATCAGTCCAACCATTAGATGCTTTTAGATTATACAATATTAATACACCTTTCAATTTTGAAAATTTAGCACATCCGAGGATACAATTCCTTATTACAATCTTCTTTCAAATTCTCAAATACACAGATCGCTTATCATTACCAAAATCTTCTTCTAAATCACGTAGCATTTGATCAAAATTATCCACGACTTCATTTTCATCGACCTAGGCACATCATCACTACAGTCATTTACATCGGTATGGTATTCCCGATGCTCGAATTGGTACCGTTGTCCGGTTGCAAATTACTCTCACTGTGTCATATCTAACGCTTGTAATGGTGCTTGAATCCACGACGGATCAAATGGTTCCTCACTTGGATGGGTTTGCAAAATTTCTTCAGATTGTTACAATCACGGCAAGGACATAGCATTGCACCATTCCCATCACCTGCCATATATTCCTCAGCAACTTTCATAAATTCATCAACACCTATCATATATTCATCCGACAGACGTGATGCTTCATACATCCAACTACGGTCCATCTGCAATTAATTATAAAAAAACACAATTAATTAACCACACGGTTGGGAAAAAGTGTTCACAGTAGGGCTTATATGGGCCGGTTACCATCTTATCCCACTCTTTGAATACTCTGTCTCAATTAGGATGTAACCACATATTAGTCGTGTTTCTCGGGGAACTAAGGGGAAATGCTGACGAAATTTTCCTAGATACTAAAACACGACTAATATGTGGTTACATCATAATTGAGACAGAGTATTCAAAGAGCAGTCCCAAAACGGGGACTATTCAAAATTAATTCCTAGTGGATTAATTTTGAATGGGTATCATGACCTAAAGGTATTAATTAATTCGGTTGTGGCACGTAAAACAATACTCTACCTAGCTATATACATATACCTACAATAGATCAATAAACCTAATTAACTATACACACTATGCACAAAGTACGTACTAATTAAAAACAAGAGTTTTAGGTTAGGCAAGCTTACATTTGTTTGTATGCCGGATCGAGCGAGACAAAGAGATCGTTGCACCGACCAAATCCCTCAAAAAAATCTAATTATCTACAAAATTAAGATTTTTGCGAGATTAAGACAATGGCATGCTACATAATTAAAAATTTGACCTATTAAACAATTTTCCAACAATATTATGGCATACTTCCAAATCATTTCATCCATACTCTCAATGATTTCAAGAATTTGGCTTTGAACCGAGCTAGAATGTTAATCAAAGAAATATAAAGGAGATCAAGGACTTACATGCAAAATTACCTCAATCCTCCTCTCCTAAACAATGCTTCCTGCCTTAGATCGGAGAAAAACAACCGATTTCGCAAAAAGAGAACAGAGAGAGATGGGAGTTATAGGAAGAAAGGTTTATCAATCGATGGGAGTTATAGAAAGTAAAAAAACAACACTTGAAAAATATTTAGTATCGGTTCTCATAAAAATGCGACACAAAAACTAAGAAATTTGTATCGGCTCCCCAGCTAATGAACCGACGAGAGACTTTTTGTTTCGGTTCCTAATATAGAACCGACACAAATACTACCATTTTTGTATTGGTTCTATATTAGGAACCGACACAAAAAGTACGTGTCGGTTCATCAATTTCTTAGTTTTTGTGTCGTTTTTTGAGGCCGATACTAAATTTTTTTGTATTTTTTTTTGTGTACGTCTAATGTATTTGTATCATTGTTTTAAAGAACCGATACTATAATGTATTTTTGTTGATTTAAAATCTTTTTCTAATATTTTTTTTATTATTAACCTATGGACATAAGCACAATTTGTAAATTGTGTATCACTTGTTTTAAAGAACCGATACTATTAAATTTATTAAGACAAAGCTATATGAAAGTGTATTTTCTACTGGTGATTTAAAATCTTTCTCGATACTAATATATCGGTAATGTTAATTGGGAATATTGCGTCATACCATCAAAAATGTTTGTCCGTAAAGATATATATAACAATGGTTTAGCTGCTCATTCAATAAATTTTTTAGTCGATCAATACTTCAATTATCAATCTTACATATTGCCTACAACCTCCGGCAGAGCTCACCTCAGTCCTCTGACATCTTATATATATATATGCCTGGCGGTGGTTTGGCAAATTCGAACGAATTTCCAGCTATATATTCAATTCATGTACTTTATAGATTCTGATTAAAATTTTAAACTTTCAAGTATATATGATGTCCGTTTGTTTTAGGATTCAGTTTAACTTATTTAGTATTAGTCGTTTTGCTTTATTGTTCAATATGTTTGTTATTTTTAGCATTCAATCTATATATATAATATAATATTCATTTAATATATTAAATTATAAGCACGATGTTTTGCCTTTCATCAAATAATTTAAAAAATTTAGGGGTAGATATTAATAACATAATGATGAATAGCCTATTAAATTTCAAATTGATTCAAGTTTGATAAATACCGTATCTAAATATTTGAGAATTCATCTACAGTTATAAGTTATAATTATTTACTGAAATTTATATTTTCCTAGTACATGTATATTTTATATATATATATATATATATATATATATATAGAGTTGAGCTATGGTACTCTATAGAGTAAAAAGCCTTGATACTCTACGGCACTATATTTTCATTTTAAAAATTCAAACACCCTGATTCAAACCGTTGAACATGTTCTTCATATTAAAATGTGCTTGGAGACCAAATTTTGAATTTTTTTGAATTTTTTTGCTATTTATTAAGCCACTTTGAAAATCGCAGATCCGATGGTCCGGAAATTTTTACTTCTTTTTTCTGTTCAAAGCAGATCCGAGATTTTTAAAGTGGCTTAATAAATAGCAAAAAAAATCCAAAAAATGTAAAATTTGGTCTCCAAGCACATTTCAATATGAGAAACATGCTCAACGGTTCGGATCGGATGTTTGAGTTCTTAAAACGAAAATATAGCGTAGAGTACCGAAGCCTTTTACTCTATAGAGTACCATAGTCCATCTCTCACCTCTACTATATATATATCCGCTAAAAAAATATTTATCAAATACTTTGTATAGCGTAAATGTCAATTAAAGCAGTTAAATTTTCGACTTTTGACTTCTGATAGAACCTAGCTTTCTAGGGCTGTAGGTGTACGTGGAGCGTATTTTTAGGTTGACCAAACTAAATTATTCCAGTTTTAGTCTTTCGTATATAATAATAAAAAAAACATTATATTTTTGCTGCATGTGGGCACCATGTTCTTGTGTTTACAAAAGCGTAAATGGTGCCGTCGGGCCGGATCTTGCATTGGTTGTCCCAGCTCTCACTTGTTTGTTTCATATTAGAAAAATATCCCGTGAAATTTAATATTTGCATTAATGGCCTTTTTTTTAAAGTCACCAAATGTAGACACGTTGCAGAGGCTCCAATAACAAAAACTATTGAAAAACGAAATATACAAATTATTTAACTAAAGGATCCACTTACACAATTTTTTGGTGACACAAAATTACATTGTTCATTTTTTAAAAAATTAAAATTCAAACAGTCGATTCAAATCATTCAACATGACCTTCATATTAAAATATCCTTAATTAGATATCAAATTTTACATTTTTTTTTGAATTTTTTTACTATTTATAAAGTATTTTACAAAATCTTTTTTTTTCTGACAATTGAATTTTTGTACTCATATTAATAAATAGTAAAAAAAAAATTAAAAATGTAAAGTTTAATCAGTAAGCACATTTTAATATATCCAACATGTTGAACGGTTTGGATCGACTATTTGAACTTTAAAAATGTATGGTATAATTTGGTATCACTAAAAAATAATATAAGTGGATCCCTCCTCATTTAATATAAATATATTGAAAAACTAAATGTGGACAAGTTGTTGTAGCTTTTTGTAGAGTGATTTCCATAAATTTCAGAAAATCTCAAATTACCTGACTTTAAATATTTACAAGGAATTCTCATTGAGACTTCAAACTTGCAACCTTTTACACAAATGTAAAAGAACTAAATCAAAATATTGCCAAAAATGTTTAACCTCAGTGTATAATCCTCATAATGATTACCACTTGAAATTTCTGTCCGTCTTCACCGGATTAACTTGTCGTACTGATTAAAATCTCAGGACTGTACCAGCTCCTGGCCACACTACTTATGAGGCGCTCTTAATTTGTTGGGCTCAAGGTCGAGAAGGACAATCATGAATGCAGTTCTTGATACAGCTAGAATTGAGAAATATATATTCTGTTGTTGATCGTAAAAATCGGACTGTGTGTTTGTGTGCTGCAGTGTTTTGCAAAGCACATATATAATGTCACTGGAAGCTTAAGCCCATAGCTCGTTGACAGATTTGATTGAAATGGATAATTCAACGTGTTTTATTTCAAAAAGAAAAACAAAGAAAAGAAATTCAAAGTGTTCAATCAATTAATACACTACAGCACCAATGCACAAAGAAACTTTTTTATTTCCAAAATGGCCCTACATAAAGCACCAAATTGGTTTAGGGTTTAGAAAAACGCAAGGAAAAAAAGCATTCAAGGCCCATCCCAAAATATGAATTAGGCCCAGTTCTTATGCCTCATATTGGAACGACTCGTAATCCAAGAATCCTAAACTCTAAACAATTGTATTAAAATAAGAGGATCCACTTGCATTCTTTTTTAACGACGTTGAATTACATTTTACATTTTTAAAGTCCAAACAGTCAATCCAAACTATTTAACATGATGAATATATTAAAATGTGCTTGCAGATCAAATTTTATATTTTTTTTTTACTATATCTACTATTTATTAAAATGTGCTTTCAGACCATTAAATTTTTGTACATATTAATAAATAGTAAAAAATTCCTAAAAAAATGTAAAATTTGATTTGCAAACATATTTTAATATATCCATCATGTTGAACGGTTTCAATCAACTGTTTGGACTTTAAAAATATAGTGTAGTATGATTTCACTAAAAAAGAATGTAAGTGGATCCCTCCTCTTAAAATAATCGGTCAACTCATCTGAACCATGCAAAATAGTGTCTTCGATGGAAATTTAAGTGATCATCGATCTGGTCGAAACTGCATGGAGATTACACAGACTATAACAACATAGAGTGATCCAAACTGAAGAGCCTTTGACCAGTTTGAGGACAAACACACAAGATGAAATAAACGATTTGACATTTCAATCACTTTCCAAAGCGAAATCTAAAATTTCTATAATAGTAAAGACTTCAAGGATAAATAGAAAACTAAACAAGTTTTCAAATGCAAGTAAATGACAAGTTAACCCTAAATTCTACAATAACTGCAACTAATTCTTATCTGTCGTCTCCCACCATATTTTACAAGAAATTGGGAAAAAAAACAAGAGGAAAACTAAACATCAAAATGTTTCTATCAACTACGTCCCATTAACCCATAACAAATCTCCTTCATTTCTTATTCACTGCCCAAAAAAAAACCTGGATTTCACATCTTTTAAATCTACTTGGCCCAAAAATCATTTCTTAACTGGACCGACATTTCTATATAAAACTCAACCATACTTACCTTTTTTTTCTTCATCATTGGATTGAGGCCCATATAAAACCTATTTGCTATCTAAAGGGGCCAGAAGAACGAAGAACGAGTAAAACTGCTTTTGGGGCAAGGTCCTTAATTACAATGCTTTTCTGAAACTTTTACGGATTATGTACCCAAACAAGGATGGCACTTTTTTTTTGTAAGAACAGTCCAAAAATATCAAACATATCCTATGAATAATTTTCTTTAATTTGTTGGAGAAGGTGGCGACACAAAATGACCGAATTTTATTACAGAAAGAGTACATGATATATTGTTCTTATCAGAATTATTATGTATGTAATGCAAGACTAAATAAAAACAAATTTTCAAATGCTTTTTTTTAGACAAAATTGAATGAAGCTGATTGCAAAAATAAAATTTGAATGAGAATAATATTTAACGCAGTTGACTAAATTATTACTCTTTGTATGTGAGATGCATTTATGCATGTTCGAAATCTAGTTATAGTTGGTATTTATTAAAAAAAAATCATGACACCTTATTTTACTTAAATAAAATGAGGATTTAAGTGTTTTTTAGGGCTGCTAATAATTCAATTAATAAATTAAAATATTTACTCTGAGAGCAGCATGCATGAGTTAGGATGCAAAAGTTTGCTAGCTAGACCATTTTTCCGGGTTTGCCAACTATCAATATTACAAAAAAAAAAAAATCATTTACCATCGTCGGTTCTAATTACACTTCACCATTTGTTGTTGAACCGATGGCTATGACCCCAATATCAAAAATATGTGATAATTAATGTCCTAGAGCAAATGTTGTTGCTTATTTGTTCATATATTAATTGGTTGATATGATTAACTTGTATCTTGAAACTTTGAGTTTCAGTTCAAGAAATAATATGCACATATCCCTAAAGCATGAATAAATTAAAATTAAACAACCACCACTCATATCTCCAAATTTTATTTTTTACCACCCACGCAGCACCCTGAGGATGCACACAAAATTAATTTTTTTTGTTTGGTTTTTTATTTTTTGGTGCGCACCAACTTCTTCTTTTTTTAGTTCTGTTCTCTGCGTATAATTTGTAGTAATTTGTGCACCAACTTAATACAAAATGCTGCTTATATTGTGCATATAATTTGTTGTAGTAATTTTTAGTTCAAATTTAGTACAAAATTTATGTGTTAAACAAGTACGTTTTATTTTCTACAATTTCACCGTTAAATTTAATGTGTACATTTAATATTAATGAAGATTGAGTATGGATGATGCGATAAGGATCATTTGCATATTAATGAAGATAATTAGATGAAATGACACAATATATTTAAATGAAAACAATTTTGCTGCAATAAATTTCAATTACCACTTTCCAAGTTCTACCTCTATTTGGGTCTCATCAATTGGCAGATAATCACCAATCCATCTATCTACTATCTACTGTCTACTAGTAGGTGCAATGGTGCATACTAAAGGCAAAAATATTACTTTAGAATTTGTGCATCATTCACTCTTTAAATATTATTTTAAAATTGGTACAACTTTTATTCTTTAAATGTTCTTGATTCGTCCCTTTTCGAGTAAAAAGGAAAAGATAAACCGTATGCATTACCATCTCCTTTTGGTTTGATTGTTGGGGTTCAACACCGCTAAGGCAGATGAAAGATGGTATGCCTAGGCCGACTCCTCAACAGCTCTCTCTCAAGGATGTGGTTTTAGATGGCCACCTTGCTGCTTCTTCCTATACCGGTTCTGTACCGGCTTTAAATGATCTAGAGGATTCTTTAACATGCATGGCACTGGACTTCCGATGGCGAATACTCAGCGGGTTTTGTGTATAGAGTGCTCATTGAAGCCGGAAGCATTAATTGAGGCCTTTTTGTATATTTGGGAAGTGGCTGCGCCTTTGAAAATCAAGGTGTTTTCTCAATTGTTGTTAAGAGATTGGTTGCCAACTCGATAATATACATGCTACAGAGAAGAGGTATCAATTGTGAACAACACTATGCTATGTGCGATGGGGGACTAGTGGAAACTTCAAAACACCTATTCTTTGATTTCTCTAATGTGCATGTTGTTTGGGAGTGTTTTTGTTATCTTGTGCAAGTTCGCGCCACAGTACAGGAAACTTGGAAAGCATCTCAAACCGATTAGTGCCGTGTCATGGGACACTCTAAACACATGAAACATGTTTGGTGTGCTTATTTCATGTCGGTATTGTGGTCGATATGGTGGCAGCGAAATGAATATATATTTCGAGAAAAAACATTGCCACACCGGTTAACTGCTAATCGCGCGGTGGAGAAAGCCCACCTATGGTTGAGGTACTGCGGAAAAGGACACAGAAGGGGGTTGGATGTTGGGAGGGATCTGATTTCTATAAGAAATACAATAACTTAGAAAGGATGTATTAATATATAGGCAGTGTTATATTAAACAAATCTATCAATATAATCTTGGTAGCCCCTACTAAGTTTTCAAAAAACAAAAAAACGTATGCATGCTTGACGAAATCTCAATGACATTTTTCGAATGAACGAAATAATTGTCTATAAACTATCAAGGGTTACACGAAGTGAGAAATGCTTTTCACTGGACCTAATTAATGCATTAGAAGCATTGATTTGACACCTTTTTTATTTGAATAAAGGATCTACCCAACTGATTGAATGACTATTTTAAAATTTTATGATAATTAATTCAAAGTTATGGGGTAAAGTGAGGCCTTGTTTTCAGTGGTCTCATAGCTGCTATTTTGACTTGTGTATAAAATCTCCACAAAAGAGAGAACCATCATAAACAGAATTGAAATCTGCTGCAATCCCTCATTCGTGAATAGTATTCTAGAAATTCCAAAATTCTTGAATCCAGACGTCCAATGTTTTCTATGCACACATCTCAAAACTGCTAGTTTTCTTGTACATGCATCTCGAAACAGCTCAATGACTGGATTCGGAAAAGTAGGATTTTCAGAAACACTGTTCACGAATGAGAATTTCAGCAGATTTGTTTCCTCATAAACATAAACTACAACAGGAGAACACTATCGGGTCCTCGTAAAATCTTGAATTCAGCAAATACGGATCGGATAGTGGTCAAACCGTATCCTTATCCGTTATATTTTTTTGGAAACGGATACGGATCGGATATCGGACTGATACGAATACGGATATGAATATAATTCGGATAATTAAAAATAAATTACTAATGTACATTATAGTAAAGAATAACATCTAAATATAATTTTTTCATTTGTAAATTAGATCTAATATTTGTCATAATAAGTTTGTTGGTTACAAAACACACATCAAATTATCAAAACATTAGTCACTAATTATATAATAATGTTGTATTGTTCATCAGAATATATATATGTATATACAGTTTAATAAACTATTGGTATGTATATACAATTTAATAAATTAATTTAAGAACATAGAGTATATTTGTTGTGATTTAGGAGTTAAACGGTCGGATACGGATAGTTGTGGATAGTTAAAAGTCTTACCGTATCCTTATCCGTTAAAATTTTTCAGATATGGATAGTATCGGATACGGATACGGATCGAATAATTTAAGAATTTCTGAATTAGAATCCGGACGAAATCGGATAATATCCAATCCGTTTACACCCCTACACCTTGATATAATGCAAGTGCAGTTACGTTACTGGAAAACTAAATAGTGCCATGGCCAAATTGCAAGTCAAAACCATCCCCCGAATCAGAGAACTGTTCACTTTAGCCCTGATAAGCACGGATCCGAATCTGCTACGATTCTTCACTGTGAACAGTGTTTCTAAAATTTCTATTTTTCTAAATCCAACTGTTGAATTGTTTTGAGATTCGTGCATAGAAAAATAAGCTGTTTCGAGATACGTGCATAGAAAACATTGGACGGCTGAATTTGAAAATATAGAGATTTTAAAAACACTATTCCTTAGCTTTAGATCGCAGCACATGTGAATCCGATAAGCACATGGGTACCACAAACAAAGCCCCAATTTGTGTGGTTGCAAAATTTATTATAGACAAGACAAAGCCCGATAAAAACTGAGGTATTCTTGAGGTTTATATAGGAAATTTTCCAACATTTATTTATTTATTTATAGGGTTTATATAGAAATTGTGGGCAATTGAAAGTTCAAACACCTGCTATGGTATTCTTGAGGTTAAATGAACTATATACCAAATAACCACTTTTGAATTGGTTCGCAAAATTATCAACCTATAAAATATAAAGCCTATTGTTGAACTCCAAGAAATATTATTTTAATTGAACCTTGAAAAACCTCAATTGTGCAATTGAAACTACAGATAACCAGATTCTACACTAATTTGCCCACATTTATACTACTACGAACAAAATCATGAAAAAATAAATAAACAGAGTCGAATTGAGGAGTCATACTTGATCAACCCTATAGAACAGTGTAAACTTTCTTCTTTCTAGTGAAAAGAGAAATAAACAAGATTCAATTAATAACAGAACCTGCTGCCTTTTAGGAGAAAATAAACAAGATTCAAAGAGTGTCTTAGAGATAGCTCTAGAGTTACGGCATCAACTTGGTAATCACGAAAGGCACCATGTGGCCTCTTTGCCATCACCACGTGGTGCCTGAATTATGCCGACAGTACTAGTGCCATATATAGCTTAGCCTAAGCTGCTTAGGTTGGCATTTGGAGTAGAGGAGAAGAAATAAAGAGCATGGAACTGATTTTTGGGTTGAGAGAATTTGTGTTGGTATGTTTCGGCTCCTACGGCTTCCATGTATAGCGCAAACACTTTTGGTATTTTCCTGCAAAGTTAATAATAACTATTAGAAAATGAGAATTTCCCTATTCAAGAACAAACCAAATGGTCAGATAAAGAACAGAAACAAATTGCATTTGAAAAAAAGAAGAAGAGGAATCGTGAAGAAATGCAAGGTACTCAACTAGATAATACAATCCAGTACCAGCAAGTTAAAATTAATGTATTTTTTACCAGTTGATGATGTATCTTTCATGGTAACACTTTACAACCATAACAATTGTGGAAAAAAAGGATGAAAATTCTTTAAAACTAGAAGATATACATATCTGCTGCAACTCCGTCATCAGCAGCACTTATAATATCCATAATATACATATCTGCTGCAACTCTGTCATCAGGTGAAGGAAAGTGAGATGAAGAATAAGAAGGTAGAGGAATGAACAGAAGCTATCTTATTTTTCATTTTATCTTTATTTGGTTCATGCTGTTAACTTCAGTTACATTTTAATTTGTTTGGAGTTACATTTTGTGAAACAAATTTGACACCCTTGACCCCAATCCTATAATTGAAATATTTTGCCTATATATCTACAAATAGACTACAATTCTGTAACTACTCACATTGCACATAGAACGACCTTTCTGCTTCTTGTACCAAAATTGCATTATCTTAACTAAGGAGGAACCTTTAATTTTAATTAGAATCCAGCAATCCCTTCATTAATTGTAATTACAGTCCGCATCTTTTCCATTTTTTTTGGAACAATTTTTGCTTATTTGCTGACACATTGTCTTCTCCTGAGAGCAAGGTTTGTAGAATTTTTGAAAATTATTGTTTTTTTTTTTATTTTCTGAATCAATAATTTTCAAATATTCTAAAAAAAGTAGTATTTTTTTTCAAAAAAATATAAAATTTGGTCTTCAAGCACATTTTAATATGGAGATCATGTTGAACAGTTTGAATCGGCAGCTTGAATTTTGAAAACATAGATTTGGACGTGATTAATTAGAACGGAGGTTTTAATTCCCATGTTACAATAGCCCAACTCTTATCATTATTGGAAATTGAGGAATTCCTATATCGTACCAACGGGAATTGAAATTTAGTTATACTTATTTTGCAACTACAAACAAAATGTATCTTATTTTATGCTATGCGCATAAAATATGATAAAAAAATTTGAGTTTTGGTCCGGTTTCGCTAATAGAAAGAGTGCCAAGTATGATGATTGAGAATATACACAGAGAGCCGAAATTTTTATAAATATACAAAACAATAAATTAATTTAACAATCTATACAAAATTTGCATGAAGTTCAAAATCTATCCAAACTGATGACATTGTCATCGGTTTCAGAAGCCAGAACCGATGACAATGTCATCGGTTTCAGAAAGGTAGAACCGATGACCTTCTCATCGGTTTCAGCCTAGCACGATTTTTTATGCTTTCTGCACACTTTTTGAAACAACGAACGACTCAGATTAAAATACTGTTTGTAATCATTACACTCCTGCGCAAATTTTTTTGAACCGATGAGATATCCATCGGTTTCAATTTAAAATAATTTTTCATTTATTTTTTTATTTAATTAGAAAATTACAAAAATGTTATAATTTATTTTATTTTTTATTAAAATATTAGAAATTTTTTATATATTTTTTGAAATTAGAAAGAATACTATATAATTTGATTTATTAGAAAGACTTAAACAAATAACCCGGATCAATATTTTTCAGATCGGATTTTTCAAGACTGTAAGAAAAATTAAAATATTTCTTTGTGTTTTATTAGAAAAAAATAAAAATACTTTGAATCTGAATTATTGATCTCGGTTCAAAAGTCACTTCTAGGTAAATACAGAAAATATTATTGTCCTTCTATTTTTGAAAAAATCAAAATTTGAGAAAATTTTGCCGCATGTAATGATTACAATTTTTTCTCAAATTTTGATTTTTTCAAAAATAGAAAGACAATAATATTTTCTCGTATTTACCTAGAAATGACTTTTGAACCGAGATTAATAATTCAGATTCAAAAGTATTTTTATTTTTTTCTAATAAACCACAAAGAAATATCTTAATTTTTCTTACAGCCATGAAAAATCCGATCTGAAAAATATTGATCCGGTTATTTGTTTAAGTCTTTCTAATAAATCAAATTATATGGTATTCTTTCTAATTTCAAAAAAAAATTCTAATATTTTAATAAAATAAATAAATAAATTATAACATTTTCTAATTAAATAAAAAAATAAAAAATTATTTTAAATTGAAACCGATGGATATCTCATCGAAAAAACTTTGTGTAGGAGTGTAATGATTACAAACAGTATTTTAATCTGAGTCATTCGTTGTTTTAATCTGTGTCGTTCGTTGTTTCAAAAAGTGTGCAGAAAGCATTAAAAATCGTGCTGGGCTGAAACCGATGACAAGGTCATCGGTCCTACCTTTCTGAAACCGGTGACATTGTCATCGGTTCCTGGCTTCTGAAACCGATGACAATGTCATCAGTTTGGATAGATTTTGAACTTCATGCAAATTTTGTATAGATTGTTAAATTAATTTATTGTTTTGTATATTTATAAAAATTTCGGCACAGAGAGCATATATAGAGCAGAAAACAGAGCAGGATTTGTGTTAGTTTTGTACTTTGGAATAATAAAAAAAAATAACATGTTCAGAATCATTTTATGATTCGACAGGTTGAAAACGGTAATAAAGATGCATTAAAAAGCACGTGTGTGTGTGTGTGAATAGCAAATCAATTTACGAGTTCACAATGTAAGTTCATAATAAGCCCAAAAACTATTTTACATTACTGCAAGGCTTCAACAAAATAAGCCCAAAACATATATGACATTATTAATTTCTTTTATTGGTGTTATACGCACCCGTTTTACTTTGTTTATGTTATTATTTTATTCTTCATAGCATGGTGCAGTTGTTTATCATTATATGTATTATAATAATAATAAAATATGGGAATAATTTTCATTATATTCTGAGGCCGTGAGATCACGTAGCAAACAAAATAAAATAAGAGGTGCTCTATATATATATATATATATATATATATATATATATATATATGATTGTGGCCCCCATGTCTAAAACCCGGCGTGCAATACACCACTTCCTTTTTATTATCATTTGTTTTCTTTTGGTAAATTCTTCTTAATTTATTACCATTAATTTTTCCAGAGTTGCAAACACGTTCAGGTAATTAACATGGTGACCAGTAATGTTAATTAAAAAAAATCAAGAATATATTCTACTGCAAAATCATTTGTTTTCTTTCTTGTTCCAATGATTAATTAGAGTAGTATCTCAAATTAATTCCAACATTATCATTGTACATTAATTATACTTGTCAACCATTTTGTCTCTCAATAATTACCAACCAAAAAGAATAAAATCTCTTAGTCAGAGTTGATAATATTAAATAGATTTTCAACTATAAAAGATAGAGATCACATAGAAACAAACATTAAGTCCCTGTGATTGGGAGTTGGATAAAAAATGCTTTTCCTTTGACATTGCATTTTATTTGTCCATTTTAATTTAAAGAGATATACGACATGCTAAGCAGTACTCACACCAGCACTTTATTATTTATCACCATATAATATGATTTGGAGGTTTAGTTCTCCTAGATAACAATACTTTAATATCCAAAAACAATATTTAATTTTGTGTTTTTCTCCTTACAACTCATACCCCAATCCCCCTATAAATACTGACAGCTGCAAAAAAGACCACACAGCTGCTCCTTACCAAGCACAGATACTTCTTCAATCTCTCTCTCTTTCTCTCTCCTTGCCTTACCTATTCTCCCCTTTCTCTCTCTAGATTGTCCACACTAATCACTACCGTTGAAAAGAAAAAAAAAATGGAAATTAATTTCCAACCTCAAAAAGAATACAACCCTCAGAACCAGAACCAGTACCAATACCAATTCCAGGCACCAACAACTCCAACAAAAAAACCGACCCATCCGAAACAGAAGAGCAGCAAGAGAACCAACAGCACAAAGTTCCTCGGGGTACGTCAGAGGCCGTCAGGTCGATGGGTTGCAGAGATAAAGGACACCACACAAAAGATCAGGATGTGGCTTGGTACATTCGAAACTGCCGAGGAAGCAGCACGTGCCTATGATGAGGCAGCCTGCCTCTTGCGTGGCACAAACACCCGCACCAACTTCGCCACACAACAGCTGTCCCCGAACTCACCACTCGCTTCCCGCATCCGTGCACTTCTTAACCACAAAAGACTCAAGAACAGCACCGCATCTAACGTTTCAAGCCCCTCTGCCACTTCTAGCAGAAGCAGCATGAGCAACAATACAACAACAACAGCAACATCAACAGCAACATCAACAGCAACAACTAGTACTACAACTGCTAAATTTAGTAGTAGTGCTAGTAACAACATAGCTCTGAATCCATTTGAGACTGCTCTTTTAGGTGATTATAATTATATTAACAATAATACGGCGAGTAATCATGTTCTTGACCAAAATGCCACCCTATTGGATAATGAGGTGTATAGGCCTTGTTTTGCTGATGGAGGTGATGAATTGGGTCATTTTGAATTGGCTTCTAATTCGGTTGTCGATCAAACATGGATGTACGAACCGGCTGGGTTTGATCGTTTCGGACTTGAACTGCCTGAAAGCTGTTGTAATGCGGGCAACAACAGTAGTTCAGGGTTGTCGGAGTTTGACAGAATGAAGTTGCATGAGTATTTTGATAAAGTGCTCTTCGATCAGCATGATCCTGTGTTCGATTACGCGAACCAGATTTGCCATTTGCCTTGTCGAACTTGATTGATGCAGCTTCACAATTCTTAGGATTAATTAATTTTACTGTTTTCTTTTTCCCCCATTTTTGCTTCAGTGTTTATTGTTTTGTTTACTTGTAAAAAACCGGATTCCATACACAAGTCTGTATGAGATGTGTTATCTGTACGATCGATCTGTACATGAAATGAGATTACGAGAGAATGTTTAAATTGCAGTTTTGTCAGCTTTTTTACTAATCTTCTACTTAATTATTCATACCAATGCAGAGATATAACCAATTAATGATGTATTGCTCAAGTACGTATGTATTTATATGATATAATTAAAAAAATTGAAATTGCTTCAAACAATTCATGGGCAAAATGACTTTTTTTTTCATTCATGGTCATTTTTTAAAAGCTTTGATATTAGCAGCTCATGATATTATTTCAATATTTTTTTAATTGGTTTTTTATAAATTAAATTTAAACCATGATATGTATCACATTTGTTGTCCTTCTCACCCATTTTTGAAGTATATGTCAGCTTTAACATTCTCAAGTTTAATCAGAGAACTATTTCTTTAGAAGTAAAACTGGGGTGTTCTTAAGTTCACCAAGCTTCTTTGTGAACTCAACTCTAAAATATATCGAATTGGCTTCGAACGACGAATCTAAACTGTTGAAATCCATCTATCTTACGAGTGATATGTTTATATGCAAAAATTAATCTTTCAAATTAATTTAGTATAAAGTCAAGCGATCAAAATTAGAAAATTTATAAGTTAATTTTAATGCATTCATTTTTTGAATGATTTTAACCTTTTGACTCTATATAAAATTAGTTTGATAATTTAACCTTTTTGTATATAGACGCATTACTCGTAGGGTAGAAGGATTTTAATGGTTTGGATTCATCGTTTGAAACCAATCCGATATATTTTTTTAGTTGAGTTCACAAAAGAGTTTGGTGAACTTAGGAACACCCCAGTTTTACTCATTTTTTGTGTAAAAATTAAATCTTAAGATTATGATGGATTTTGAACTAAATATCGACAGGCAACATTATGAAAGACTAAATTCAAATGCCCCAAATGTTAATAACTCTTTCAAATGATTTACAAATAATTAAATACATAAAGCATTTATATATAGAAATGCTTGAATTGCCCCCAAGTCCAAATGCTCTATTTATACAATGAAATAGTTGGATAATGGGCCGCATGCAAGAGAGGAAAAAATGGGCCACATATAAATAATATGGGCTGAACCGGAATTCAGATGGGCCGTTGAAGAGCTGTTGTTTTTTCACTTTTTGTTAAATATGCATACGGGTTAATTATTTTGTTAAGGGTATTTTACTATTTTGTCATTCTATTTGAAAGTAAATATAAATTATTAGTTTGGTAACTTCCTAAAGGGATTAATGTAAATGTAATAATCTCAAGGGTAAATAAGAAATGAGTGAGTCTATGGTTCTATGCCATGATTTAGTCTTTAATACATATCAATATTTTCATTTTCAAAATCCTAACGGCTGATCCGAACCATTCAAAATGATTTTCACATGAATAAGTACTTGCAAACCAAATTTTATATTTTTTAGATGATCCGAACCATTCAAAATGATTTTCACATGAATAAGTACTTGCAAACCAAATTTTATATTTTTTAGAATTTGTTTACTATTTTTTAAGATAGGTAGAAAATCACTGTTTTTGAATGGTTTAGAATTTTCAGATAAAGTGATTTTCTACCTATCTTAAAAAATAGTAAAAGAATTCTGAAAAATATAAAATTCGGTTTGCACGTAGATATTCATATGAGAATCATGTTGAACGTTCAAATCGACTATTAAGATTTTGAAAATAGAAATATTGATCGGTATTATGAATCACCACGTGATATGCATAGTACCATAGACTCACTCATAAAAAATAATTAGCTAGAGCCTAGAGGTCATATATGAAATATTGAACTCTAGAGTTAGAAATAAGAAAAATAAGAAGAGTTAAAGGGTAAACAAGAAAAAACAACTTTTTTTTCTTTCAAAACTAACTGCTGATCATATTCAATATATAGGGTTGTAAAATTGTTCAGAGATCCTCTCTCCAAAAAAATATTATATGTCATGCAATGGTTATAATTAAGAGTGATGCTTCCATGGACCTAAGGACCTATTTGTAAAATAAACATATATTTTTTTAAAGATCAAACAGTCAATCCGAACCGTTCATCTTGTTCTCCATATTAATATGTGCTTGGAGACCAAATTTTACATTTTTCTGAATTTTTTTACTATTTATTAAGATGGTACAAAATTCAATGGTCTCGAATTTGATATTTTTTGTACCCATCTTAATAAATAGTAAAAAAATTCAGAAAAATGTAAAATTTGGTCTCCAAGCACATATTAATATGGAGAACAAGATGAACGGTTCGGATTGACTGTTTGAACTTGAAAATAAAAATATGTTCATTTTACAAATAGGTCCTTATGGTCCATGGAAGCATTTGCCTATAATTAAATTACTTATGTGTCCTATGACAAGCTAGGCATGCATGTATTAGCTACAAATCCATCTATTCAATAATTACATATTCGTCAACAATTTTAATTGTTTTTTTTTTTTTTACTAAAAAGCGGAATAAAAATACTCAATTTATTTAAGATCATGATCCAATTTGTTGCATTTACATAAAGTAACTCATGCATGTTAATTTGTCAATAGCTGAAAGAGGTGGAGGATCCACATGAGAGAGAAAAAGAAAAATAAAATGATATATTGTTTAATTAAAGTAGTTCTTCTAACAAATTCTGATTTTCTTATTAAAAATATATATATATATAATTTTCAAAACCCAAGAAACAGCAATCAATTAGATATGGAATCAGGGGTGTAAATGGAGCGGATTCGGAGCGGATAGTGCTAGTATCGTATCCGCATTCGTTTTTTTACCGAACAGATACAAATATAGATGCGGATAATAAATAGATATCAAAATTTAAAACTATATCCGTCTTAAATGGATATGGATACAGAATGGATAATCCACGAATATGGATTCGAATAAAAATATAGAGCGGATAATTGTTAGATATTTAGTAATTCTACTAAATTTCATAATTTTAAATTACCTAATTTGATTATCTAAATTGACAAAAATTTAATAAACTTTTTAAGTTTGCACAATAACAATTATGCATGACTAATTGCTTATTGGTCAGAGAACCAATCCATTATCCTAATAAATTATATGATTTTCCTACCAAAATTTTTGAACTTAAACGAATATGTATGTTTTTTTTGAATTTTGCAAAGGTGAAATGAATTGAAAGCTGCTGAAAAATTAAATTTCGGATCCGGATATATATGGATATCCACTCCGTTTATATCCTCACGAAATTATCCGTATCCATATTCGGATTATTTTTTCATATACTAAAAATATCCATATCCATATATGCAGGTATCAGCGTCTGTTTAATCCGAATACAAATAATAAGCGAATTCTGAGTGGATTATCTACGGATAATCCGAATCCGTTTACATCCCGGACCATTAACCATTCGCCAATATTATCAATTAATTAATCAATGTGCACTAATCTAATAGACTTTTATTATGTATTTATATTATTGTGGGCGAAGTTTCCTGAATTGGTTTGTCTTTGTTTGATTTGATTGATCCCTATCCCTTTCTTAGCACGCGCGCCTCGCCCTATTGAACTGAATCCTATTTTGTTCCCTCTAGATTCATTCTACATAAACATAAATGCTTCTTTATTTTATTTATTTATTTTTGGAGAACACACACACACATATATTTAAGAAACAAACAAACAATAGTCAACACTCCTAAAATATCTTTCTATCTATAGTCTATACCCAATAATTGTAATAAATAAATAAGAAATAATATTTAGTGAATGGAATTACGTCTTAACGTGAGTTTATTTTGATGATTTGGATCATATATGTGTGTGTGTGTATTTCATTACATAATCATTTAATTAGTTAGTTTGATGGAGTTGTCAAAGAAGAGTTCAATTAAGGGTTTAAATTGGTGGGGTGCAATAAATTAATCAGACCTTTTCTCTTATGTTGCTTCCTTATTGGATTGGATTGGATTTGATGATATTTTTTGCATTATTCAATTAATATTTTTAATATTTTATTTGGACGGTTAATTTGATGATAATGACTAATGAGAGGGTCTTTCTCTTTTTTTTTTTTGTCATTTGGTATAGAAAGAAGAGAGCACAATCAACCTTCAATTGTTGCGTGAACGCGTTGTTGTGCGTATCATTGAGCACCAGGAGCACCTTACGTGGAGAATGTGATTTTTATTAGGATTGATTGATTGATTTCTATTCTATGAGATAAAACTGAATTAAGTGTCAATATGTATATATAGTTTATTTGTTTTTTTGTTTGTTAAAAAAAATACGGTAAACAAACAAACAAACAAATACTTTTATTTTATTATTAGAAAATAAAAAATAACAAACCATATGAAAGGGGAACTCATCTTTACCTAAAGTAATCTACATTTTGAGTTTAGATTAGAGCTGTCCAATTTATTTTGACACGAATATTAGATGTACAGGTCAGACCTGATTGACTCAGATTTTGATCGGACGGTCCGGATCTAAAATAAAAAAATTGAGTTACTTGAGAGGATGTAATAGTTGAATGGGGAGACAGGTGCAGTGAGCAAAAAGAAAAGAAAGGGTTTTGTTTGGATCGAGATGCGTTTCTTCCATTCATTTTCTTCCTTGTTTTTGCTTTTACTTGATTTTCTTTGATTCCCGCAGAGCAACTTATACTTATACTTGTTGAAGAGCAAACAAACAAAGAAGAGATCAAAGAAGAGATGATTCCTTGAGCCTTCCTTCCCTCATGGAATTCCAATTCCAATTCCGTCCTCATCAAAGAAGATAAATTTTGTTTTTTTCTTTTGCTTTTGGAAATAAAGAAGAGATCTGACAACCAGATCAAACATTAATTGAGACTATTATAAGGAAGAAGAAGCCTGGAGCCTGCCAATTAATATAGTGAGAGGTAATAATTTATAAGGAAGGGGAATTGAATAGAATTGAATAGGTAGAGGTAAAGAAAGGTAAAAAAAAAAATAAGGGAAGAAGAATAAGAAGAAGATGGATCTTGATGGTGAATGGGAATTTGTGATTCCCACTAATTCCTTTAACTCCTTCAACTCCAAGGACCTCTCGTCCTCCTTTATCGGCCCCGATTTATTTGTCGAAACCGACTATTTCAAATGCCCCCAAAATACAACTCTTCTTGTTACTCACCACCACCACCACCAGTATCAGGAAAAACAGGAACAAGAATTACCATATTTACCAGTAGAACAAGTAGAAGAAGAAGAAGAAGAAGAAGAAGAACCAGTAGTAGAAGAAGAGGAGGAGGAGGAACCACCATCACCACACAAAGAGACACCAGCACTGACACTGACACCGGCCTTTAATTGGCTCGAACCCGACCCTGTGGTGTTCGACCGTGGCAGTCCAGACAGATATCACAAAGAACAAGTGATGCCCATGCACCAATTAAAGGGAGAAGATGACAAGGATTTTGTTCCTTCGGGTTTCAACCTCTGGAGACTCGGGGTCCATGGCATTGGTGCTATTTGTTCCTTTGGGGTTGCTACTGCCGCTACTCTCTGTGTTTTTGCATTAGGCACCGCTTCCGCCTCCACCTCCAGTCGCCTCAGGCCCTGCCCCAACATCCAATTTCAGATCTATTCAGATGATCATAAGGTGAATTAGTTATTAGTAATTACACTTAAACTTGCAAGTGCCAACTCCTGTTTTCTTGCTCCAAATTGGGTCGCTTAATTTGTCATTAAATGATTAGCATAAAAGTGTTTTATGATTTTAAATTATACTTTCATGCAATTGAGAAATGCTCTGCAAATTTATAATTTTGGGTTTTTTTTTTTTTTTTTGAAACACAAAACATGATTTGGATTGAATAATTACAGAGCATCAAGGATGTTGTGCAGAGAGCGACAGGGCTGAATCACGCCATATCAGCTGCCAGAGGGATCACCATTCCGAGGGCTCAGATCACATTTGGAGGCCACTACGAAGGGCTCTGATTTCTTCAGCAATTGCTTGCTTGAATCAGTTCCCAATTATTTAATTAATTGGTGTGTATATACAATCAAAGTCAGTCCAGTTTGGATTGTACCAGTTCAACCAGTCGACATGAATTAGTATACTATGTTTGTACCTAGCTTCTTTTACACGTAGCATATGTAAATTTGAGACTGTACCATATATTTTGCGCTTTGCTTTGTTTATGATTAGTAAAGATGCATTAGTTAATGCCTGGTGTTTGTAAATTTGTGCTTTTGGTCCTGTTTCAGTTACAGGTTAGTCAGTCAAGCTTGTCAGTAAGTAGCTAGTACTCTAATATGTGTGTGTGTGTGTGTGTATTTATATAGGCATGGTGTGTATAATTTGTAATTATGACAGTATATGGAGGATCTTAATGAATAATTCTGCATATGAAATGTTAGTGTTACATTTGTTGGCTATAATAACAAATTCATTTTCTGGTATCCCATCTGAACATGTCAAATGCTAATTATTTAACCCAGTCTTGTTTTAGACTATTATATACTGGTTGGTTTGTTTGCCAACTAACCTGGTCTTATCTTCATTTGGGGGTACATCATGCTTCCTCATAATTTTTATTTTTTTTTTTCATTTTATTGAGTAATTGGATAATATTTTTTATGTTGACCTAATAGAAGAAAAATGGAAAATGGAATATATTCTAGGCAAAATCAATTAAAAAAGAAAATAAAAATTCCCCTACAGTGGACATCTTGAGCTTGTCTAAAATCTAGTCAATTGAATAAAATCGGACCAATTTGAAAATTATGAGGTAGAGTTGGATAATAAGAAATAGACAGTTGTAAATTAAATAGGGTTGGTGATTTGTACCTTAGAAATTTAGTGATAAAAATAGGGGTGTTTTAAGCTTTGATGATGTAATAATTGCTTTTGTATTGTATTATGTAATGATGGCTTTGTATGTAATTTTTGTTTTTAAGTTAATCAAAATACATATTGAACATTAATCATTGAATTTACGAGCTTAAAATTTGCATATGCATTACTAAAAAATGGAAATCGAAAGTATGTACAAATCTAATTACAATAACAGAAAACCAAAACATTTGGCACAAAGATGTTAAGTATGAACAAAATAATATAAAATTAAGAATGTATACAACTTTGGTTCAATATTTTGTATAGAAAAAAAAAATGCTATTTCATTTTAATTGAATTGAAAGCCTTAAAAAAAAAAAAAAAAAAAAAAAGGAATAGAGGTAGTACTAGTAGTAGTAGTTAGAAATAAACCTTTTTTGGGATCCCAACCGTTGATATTTGTTCTATAGCGATGGCATGAAAAACAAATTTTCATCTTGGAAGGGTTGAGATGGATTTCCTGATTGATTTGCGTAGTGGAGCAGGAACTGGGTCTGGTCTGGGGTTGCGTGGAAAGGCAGAAAGAAAGGAAAAGGATGATGGTGGCGGTGAGAGTTACGCCACGCCCCTGCGCACGCGCGGTGGCCTCAACTACTACCTCCTTCTCCTCCCCCCCCCCTCCTCCTCTAAAACTACATTTATTAATAGAAATATTAGAAATGTTGCTCGTTTGCCACACATCCTCTCCTCCTCCTCCTCCTCCTCCTCCTCTCATCGCCTCCGCTCCATGGGCATGGCTTCCTCCTCCTCCTCCTCCTCTGCTGCATCTCAGTCTCAGGTCTCTCCTCCCTTCCTTCATTAATTTCATCATTTAATTAATTTCACTCCCCTGGCCTTCACTTCCTCCCTCTTATCTTATGTCTCTAATCACATCAATCTAACACCCAAATCATATCATATCAAATCAAATCTATTCTTCTTACTCCAACCCAAGCTCAAACCTACCTTTCCCAATTAATTAATTCATCAATTAATTCTTCTATTCTCACCATACATTTATACTGAATTACTACTGATACTGCCCTACCTTAGCTACCACCAAAGCAAATTAGTTAATTCTAATTGTAATTGTTTGTTCCATCAAACACAACGAAATGGAATGCTTCCCAATACTATTATTATTATTTATATTTATAATATTGGAATCAATCATCATGATCTATCAGATGGCAGCATCAGCATCCGATATAGATGTAGATGTCTTCCAGACCATCCGTGCTCACCAGGTACACTACTACTTACTCCTCTCCTTCATTAGCTAGCTACACTTCTTCTTCTTATTATTATTATGGGAAAATTGTTTTTATGCCAGTTGCTCTTGCTCCCCCACAGCACTGAATCATCTCTTAATTGATTAATTAATTGAATTAATTGCTGATGGCAGGAGGTAGCAGCTAAACTAGCTCCGGTCGTTGAGGCACGTACCCTGCTCTACCAATCCATCAGAGGCGTCCTTTCTACTCTTTCTCTGGTTCCTTCATTCACCTTATTTTCTTTACTCAAACCCCTTCTCCTGCTTCTACTTCTACTATATCAATTTCATTTTTTATTTTATTTTTGCACAGGAGTATGAAGGTTACCCGTCAGGATCCATGGTTGATTTTGCATGTCATGAAGATGGCTCCCCGATTTTAGCTGTTAGCAGCTTGGCTGTTCATTCTAAGGTTCTTTTTATATATATATATATATATATATATATATATATATATATATATATATATTTGTGTTGCAAGCATATAACGAGTATTCTTCATTACATAATGATCATGACTTGACTTGATTGTTTGTTAATTGCCGGCATGTAGAACCTGTCTGCCAATGCAAAGTGTTCCCTTCTTGTGGCCAAGGACCCAGAAGATAGGACTGATACTGTCATCACTCTTTATGGAGATGCTATCCCTGTCAGCTCTCTCTCTCTCTCTCTCTCATATCTCTCTTTCTGAGGATTGTTATAATCTCTGGGATTTGAGGATTAATCACAATTTGATGTTTAACTGATGACTTTTCTTTGCTATTTTACTTCTGTTTAATTTTAATTTATTATTATGATTTTTCTTTTGTTTGGATCTGTTTTACTTCGATATTCTGATTTGTCAATAGAAACAGTAAAGAAAAGTAACAATAAATTACTGCAAAGTGATTAATTAATTAATACATGCTTTGCTTTGATTCAGGTCACAGGAGAGGAGAGAGAACAAGTGCGTGCTGCATACCTAAAAAAACATCCAGATGCATTCTGGGTTTGCTTCTATATATACTTGCTCTAACAAAACCTATTTTTTTTTCCTCTCTTTTTCATTATTATTATTTATTTTTACTGTGCTGGAACTTGTTATATTGAAGGTTGACTTTGGAGACTTTCGCTTCATACAAATAAAGCCGAGATTCGTACGCTATGTGTCAGGGGTTGCTACAGCTCTGCTTGGATCAGGAGGTATATCTGTTTACTGTACAACCTTTTATTTGTCTTCAACCTATTTCTTTCTGCTATATGTGATATAGCTGCAGCAATTTATTTTGATGGGCTCTTTTGTATTTCTACTACAAGCTCCTGATTAGAAAGGTTGTTATTTGCAGAATTTACTGCAGAGGAGTTCAAGACTGCCAAAGTGGACCAGATTTCCCAATTTGCAAAACCTATTATGGTATTTGACTTGCTTAAATTAGCGACATTAATTCTCCTAAAAGAGTTAAATTTATTATTTTGTGTTAAATCTGCTAACCTTTTAATTTTTGGATTCTGCAAAATGTAGAGCCACATGAACGAGGATCACTCTGACGACACCAAATTAATTGTGCAACACTCAACCTCAGTGAAGGTAAGTGCATGCTGTTAACTATTGCACTGATTGGTACCAGTGAATACCAGTCAGCACTGTACCTGACCTGATCTGACTTGATTGGTTTTAATATGATTTTGGTATTATACTCTGAGTGCTTGACGAAGATTAGATAAAGCATCATGTAGTCTTAATTTGCCTCATTTTGATGGAATACTAAGAAGTAAATTAGTCTAATGAAGTGAGACTGAAATTTAGGTGGATTCTGCATACATGCTGGATGTAGATAGCCTCGGCTTCAATGTAAAGGTAGACATCTCTCCATCTCCTCTTCCTCTTTTGAGTTATACCTTGACTTGCCCGTTTTGGTGCTGGTACATGCCAGATCTGACACTTTGTGGCCTAAATGAGGCTCCTAATTTTTCACTCATCAAGAAAACCAACTATGAAATGAAATTTGTGATTATTTGTGATGTGTTTGGCTTGATGTGTGGATGCATTTATGTTTGTATGTTTAGGCAGAGTATGATGGAAGGACAATGAAACTTAGGATCCCCTTCCCTAGGCCAGCTCAAGATAGAAAGTAAGCCTCCTTTTTTTTTTCTATTAATAATTTGATGGTGTTTCAGTTTCAGTCACCTTTGTTTTTTTTGTATTATTATTTTGATTAAACTGGCAAAACAAGATAAGATAATATATATATATATACAATGTAGAAGTGATGATATGTTATGTTATATTGCGAACAGGGATGTGAAGACCCTTATAGTGGAGATGCTTCAGGCTGCAAAAGCTGGTGCTGTGCCAAGATCTGAATAAATATTCTGGTGGATGTCAAAAATGAAGATGACAAGATGACAATATATCATATAGTTGCACAAATTTTATTTCTCTTTCTGGCCTGGTCGTTTGGGATGTAAATGGGCTACTTTATAGAAGAATAGAACAGACAACTATGTTATTTTATGGTTAATGGGCTATTATGGGCTACTTTAGAGAATTCCCCGTCTTAGATGAGCAGAGTCAAGACTCAAGAGTGCAACTATGAAATTGAAATGGAACGGGAACGATCAATATATATTACTAAATAAGTCATATCCATAATACTAATTAGGTAAAGGGGAACTTAATCAATTAATGAGCCATGAAATGCTTGGATATTAGGCTTGGCTGCAAATACTGAGAATGCAAAATAAAATCGAAGTGCAGCATTTAAAGAAGTTGGGCAGCCTACCAAGTACCAAACTCTCTCTCTCTCTCTCTCTCTCTCTCGGGTCTGGATCTTCCAAGGTAACCCAAATTTTTGAGCGGATCCTATGTTGTATGGATATGGATACAGGTATCGTATCGGATGTGATATGAATATGGTGATACGGTAATTTAAAAAAATCTAGGATACGATACGGCTATTTTTTTTTATTTTTTTTAAAAGAGGCAAATGCCCATTTCATTGAACATGAAATAATAATTACAATAGAATTTAGGTCCAAGCATAAAAGTCTCGCCTAGCAAAACCAAACACAACACAGTACTAGCCAAAACAAAAATGCTTCAGAGCATACGAAGTAAATCAACCAAGTTATATACCAAGCTTGGGAAGAGGATAAACTCCTAAAGTAAACTAGATTAGCAACTACTAAGCCACTCAACAGAGGGCTTGATGTTATAGACTAGATGCAAAAATTGTTTGTAGATAATCTTCACTTGTTGGGCGATCGTCTCGGGTCCCGATACACCACCATGTCCAACGGCATGTAGTGATCGAGTGGAACAAAGCATCTTCATCAACGGGCATCCAGTCTTCCACCACTAGCTTCACCTAATTCTTGACATTACTTGACCAATAACAAAGAAGAGATTTAATAAGAAATATCAATGTCCTAGCGGATTTAGTTGTACAATTCTTAAAACATTTGTCATTTCGATGTTTCCAAAGGGTCCAAAAAAACGGCACTAAATACAAGTAAAAACCTTGTTTTCTACTACGTTGTAAAGCGAATTGTATAATATCGTAATAGTGTGGTGCATATTTCTTGACTTTTTCCAAGCCAAACCTACTTGTTGGGGGGTCGAAGTGTGTAACATTTTCAACATTGGTACAATCGAGTTTGGTCTCCATTCCATCCTCGACTCATAGGTTATCTTTGGTCATATAGTTTATGTGCACTAACCAATAAAGACTCGTATTTTTGGAGGATTGGTAAGGTCCCCTAACAATGGAATTATAGGCATAATACCTCGAATTTAGAAATTTATAAAGGATTGGTATTGTACTTCCCGTTGGTCTCTCCACTAATTGATCTTGGGCTGTTGTAAAGATTGTGTGCTAATAATATTGGGTTTGCCCATTCCTTGATCCATACCTTCTAAGTTTTCCTAATTGTACTCTTAACCCTTGGAAATTGATAACTTCATAAGTGAATGTCTTTATTACTACGTGTTTATATACTATGGGTTCGGTAGCTGGGTTTAAATACCAAATATCATTCCGAAACTACATTGGGATTGGTTGTCTGGCAAGTTATTACACTAATTGACCCTAAATGTTCTAATCTATGTATACTTTGTAAAAGGGGATGGGGGTTTGTGTCAATATATTTGAAGTGAATATCTTCTAAGTGCGGACATTAGAATTTTTAAACTTTCCCCATTTAAGTAGTCATTTCTTTTTTAGATCTATACATCCATGCCCCCAATTGCTTAGAGACTTTCCATCTCTAGGCATACTTTTTTTTTTTCCTTGCCATAGAGCGTCTCCTAATTTTATCAATTTTCTTAATAATTGTAAGAGAAATTTATATTGAAAGAGCGTATAGTGGTATGGATGGGAACAATTAGTAATGTTATTCTACCTTTCGATAATAGTTGGCTTTGCCACTAGGTAATCTGCTTCTACTTTATCTACTAAAATTGCCACTACTAAGACTAAGTTTTTGATTATGTAAGGGTCCTAGTATTTGATTGGAAAACTTGCCATCTACAATTGAATAGGTGATTAGGTTGGAATTTTGTGACATTAATTGGATACATTTTTTATCAAAGTTTTCCTATTCCAAAGACCTTCAATGCCATTACCTCATGAAGATTCAATATTCTCCTCCTGGGCAGCCAGGAAGAGAATAGTATCATCCGCATAGTGGCAATTCATGATGGTCGTATTATCTACACAAGGGGGACCTAAGCCTTGGATAATCTGCGCCCGCGCGCCCTTAGTAAAAATCTTACTTAACGTATCGGCAGCCAAGATATATAGAAAGGGGAGAGAGGGTCGCCTTGGCGAACCCCTCTCTTACAGTAAAAATAATTCGTCATTTCCCCATTAATCGCCAAGCATGATTGCGAGCTATACAGCCAATTAGTAATCCAATTAATCCATTTATGACCAAAATTCCTACTGTGCATTACTTCTAATAAGTATTCCCAATGTATCATGTCGTATGCTTTCTCAAAGTCGATTTTAGCAACTACTCCTTGTTGGTGAGATATCTGACATGAATGAATTACCTCTTGACTAACTACTAAATTATCCAAGATATATCTATTCTTAAGAAAAGCGGCTTGACTTTTATCTATAATTCTAGACATGACTTTCTCTAATCTAATTGTAAGTAACTTAGAGAGCATCTTAAAACTACAATTAACTAAGCTTATAGGTCGATATTTCTTAATTTGATTAGCATCTTTCTCTTTTGGAATTAAACAAATGCATGATTTGTTAAGTTGATGCAAATCTAATGAATTTTCATAAAAGTGATAAGTAAGGATCAGCAAATCATTTTTGACGAGTTCCCAAAAAATTTGATAAAATTTGAAAGTAAACCCGTCTGGTCCCGGTGCCCCATTAGGTTCAGAATCAAAAACAGCACTTTTTAACTTTTTAACTCCTGTTCAGAAAAAGGCCTCTCTAGTTCCCATTGTTCTAAATCTAATAATTTGTCCTCTACCTCCCAAAAATCAGCATCTAGGTGTGCAAATTTAGTGCCAACAGAACCTAGTAAATTTTTATAATACGAAAGCGCATGTGTTTTGATATCCGACAGATTGGTAGTAAGTGTACCCTCAATTTCTAAAGCATTAATCCTATTTTTTTTCGATCTATGAGCAGCTAATATATGAAAAAAATTTAGTATTAGCATCTCCCTCTTGCAACCATTTTTGTTTAGATTTTAGTCTCCATTGTTCCTCTTCCTCTTGGTAAATTTCCTCTAAGTCTATGTGTGTATTGTACCCACTGTTCTCCTTCAGAAAATGTTAACTCCCTAAAATCTTTAATAATTTCTAAATCGGAGAAAATGTTAACTCCCTAAAATCTTTAATAATTTCTAAATCAGGAGAAAATGTTAACTCCCTAAAATCTTTAATAATTTCTAAATCATGAAGTAACGTTTTGAGTTCACATATTAATCTTCCTCTCCCCTATGGATGGAAGGAATTGATTAAAGTATAGATTCAGACTTAAAAATTAATTTACTTTAGAAAATGTGAACTCTCACTTTCTCTCCTTTCTGGATGGATAGATGCGACTAGAGAGTAGACTCTTCTATACAAAGATACATATATTCAGTATGGTAATTGACAGCGATATCTGATATCTAAATATCTAATATCTAATATCTAATGCGTGATGTCATGTCCAATATCTCAGTAATGTGTAATTAATAAATGAAAGATACAAGATACTAGCATTCACATTTCCATGCATGCTTCATGCTCTCTCTCAATAAGTATATGTATACATACTAGTTAATAAATGACATTCAAAATTCACGGCATTAAAATTCCGCAATCAACAAATTAAATAATATATGGATAGGAAATATGACACGACACTCGGACTCGGTGCGTTTCCCATTAATCTTTATTTAAAAGGCAAAGCAAAGCAAGAAAAACAAAGACCAAATTCTTACTCCTTACCTATCTTAACAAAGAGTGTCAACTGTCAAGTCACACCAAAGAAAGATGGTTGAAAGTTTTAACACTATTTTAGGAAGCAAATGAAAGGGACCAAATAAAAAAATATATATATATATTTCATTTTCTCTTTCTCTCTCAACAAAATGGCTCCAAATTATTTTCATAAAACGAAATCATCATTATTTCATGCCCTGGTTGATATATATTTTTTTATTTCATTATTTTAAACAAAATAAGAATCACATGTAAATTTGGCCCCAAAGAGATTGGATAAGTTTGCATGAAAATACAAACACATCAGTTCCAGAAACAGCCTACAATTTCTACAGAGCGTCACTCTCTGAGGAAACTTTCTCAATCAGTGCTTAGCCCACCACCAAATTAAAAGCCCCCTAAAAAAATCGATCAAAAACCAACAAAATAATAATAATACAACCTATCTAAATTTGATATCAGGAAAGAGTATCGACAGCATCTGGTGGAAGAGACTTGGTTCTGATATGATAACTGTCGCACCGTTTCCTCTCCCGGATAATGGGTTCTGGTTTTGTTTCGCACCAGGGTGCCCGGTAATAATTATTGGTACCAACATGGAACGACTTAAGCTTACCAAGTGATGGCTTTTTCTCAAGGCTACTTTTATGGACATTATTTTTATCCACCTCTGAATTTGCAAATTCTGTACCGTTGCTGCACACTGAATTATGTACCCCGGCTTCATTTTCTGCTACAAACTCGTCAATATGTACTATCCTTTTCTCTTCATGACAACTGGATTCAGGTTCAAGTTCAGGTGCAGGTGCAGGTGCAGGTGAGGGGCCCTCGACCTGGTAAGTGATCTCCTCAAACCGGCCATGCATGTGCATGGCGGTGCAATCAGCATTGGTACAATGTGCAGATTGGATATTCAAGTAATCCAACAAGGAGCCGCATGATGACACATTGGATTCACAGTTATGACAATATGCTGAGTGGTTAAGCCCCGGGGTTTCATCAATACCGGGTCCGGGTTTCCAATCTGGCACAAGAGACACGATCTCATCATCAATCATGTCGGCAATTCGGGTGACCTCATGGTCTGTGATATCCAACTCTGCGACCATCTCTGTGGCCACGCTGAGTGCCGTGTCGGCCTCCGTGTCAAAAGGGAAGTAGATGTTTCTCACACGACCTACAATCCAAATTTTGCACTTGATTAATACACGGGCAGACCACACTTTCTTTATAACACAGATAGTTAGTTGCTACCTGAACTTCAATAAAAAGGAAGCATATCACAAGTTCCTACTCGAATAAATTTTGTTTTCCAATTTTGCACCAGATGAGAAAATTAAATGTCGTTCTAATTTATAATGTTTTTAAATCAGGTGTAAATGAATATACCATACATACATGATTATGGTTTCATCAATGCTTAAGTAGAAAGGTCCTGTTCAGAAATGAAAGAAAATACATACCGTCTTTGTCAGAGATTCGAAGGCGCAAAAAGATAGGTCCGTCGTCTTTCCTCTTTCCCTTGATGGAAATGTCGAGATTAGCAATGGGTTCCTCCTCCTCTTCCTCCTCCTGCCCGTGAAAGAGGTCTATGCCGCGGTGGGCCTCCTCCTCCATGAGAGATTTTTCATCATTGTTCCTGTCCTTGTCCCAGTTCCAACAGGAGTAGGAGTAGGCTGCCTCCTCATAGGAGCTGCTGGAGAAGGCATTGCCGCACATGGATCCATTCAGGAGAAGGCGCCCTCTGACTCTATCTCCTCCTCCCTCAGTTGGCCAGGGCTCTGCTTCTGCTTCTCCATGGGAGGAAACAAGGCTGATGTCGAGACTCACACAGCCCAAGCCGTCGTCAGTTTGAAGAAAAGGATCCCTGAGAAGCTCACTTGCGGACATCCTACTAGAGGCGGTAGCGAGGCATTTCTCGATGAATTCCCTAATAGAGTCATCCTTCACCTTGTACAGCGCATCCGGTTTCGTCCCCTACCATTACCGTTACCATACATACCATTGAATTGAATGGAAAAATTAATTGATGAATGAATGAATGAATGAATGAATGAATGGAAACGGACCGAGATGACTTTCTTGTAGATTTGGATGGGATGGGAGCACTCGCTGTAGGGGTACTCGAAGGTGACCATCTCAAGCACACACATTCCAAACGAGTAAATGTCAACCAACTCGTTATACTCTTCCTCATACACCTCCGGCGCCATGAACTCAGGAGTCCCCACGCAGTGCACGGCCTGAGACTTGCGGAGGATGGCAGCAAGACCAAGGTCCCCGATCTTGACCTGGCCAGTATTGCCGTTAATGAAAATGTTGTCACACTTGAGGTCACGGTGGATGATTGGGGGGTTGTGCCCGTGTAGATACGCCAGGGCACTCAGGATCTGCCGGCACCAGTTCTTGACCGCACGCAGCCGAACTCGTCGATGCTTCTGCCGATACCTATACAAACACACATAATTAATTAATTAATTAATTAAATTAGTAGGTAGTGAATGAATGAATGATATTGAGAATTGAAAAATTAAAAACTGACTGGCGGAGGGTGCCGGATGTGAACATCTCGGTGAGAAAGTTGAGGTTGTGGTGGGGGCGTCGACCCATGATGTGTGGAAATCAATGATGTTGGGGTGGCACAGTGTGCGTAGCAGGTGGATCTCGCAACAGAGTCTCTCCGCCCCCTCGGCACTCCGCAACATGTCCTGCAGCCGCACCTGATTCCACGCCAACTCTATCCCTTCTACCTCATCAAAACCCCGGTACCTGTGCCCAACCAATTCAAATCTAAATCTAAATCTAAATCTAATATTAATATATATATTGATTGATTGAGTGAGGAAATTGAATTGGTTAACACTTACACTATCTTTGAAGCGCCTTTCCCCAGTATCTCCTCGTACTGCAATCTCAAAATAAGAAAAGAAGAACCAATACATTACATAGTTATAGTTAGCACTTACTTTAGTACTCGCAGAGGAAATAAATATGAAATTTGATGTTGACGTACCCTTCCGTATCTTCCAGAGGGATCAATTTCAACATAAGCTGAGCATTCCCAATCCGGATCCGGATCAGGATCAAGATCTCTTCCATTAACGCCCATCATATTCATATTTCAGTAATTGATTGCAATGGAATGGATCTCTAATTCCGATTCGAATTGCAATTGCTACCTCCAGCGCCACCGCTGCCTCCACAACTCGAGAAAAGAGAGAAGTAAGATCTAGCGACCATGAAAAGCAAGAATATATATACAATGAATGAAATGAAAAGCGAGAAAGAGGAAGGAGGAAGGAGGAGATGAAAGATGTGTGTTATGGGTTTGTTAGGTGAAAACCGAGCACGGTGAGATGAGATGCTTTTTATGTGAACACTCGACAGTCAATGCTACTCTCGACTCTCGACTCTCGACTGTCGACTCTCGACAACTGAGAAAGGAAAAGGAAGGAGAGAAGATAGCCACAGCCACACACACAGTCACACACAGCAACACCATAAAATTATTCTTATTATTACAAAATAAAAAGGGTATCTGTGCAATTCATGCTCTGTTTTTTTTTAATATAGATATAGATATAATAATAGAAATCAATGATCCAATTCAGAGTAGGTCCGACGCCCATCCGACCTACTTTGGTTGGTTCGATAGGTGAAATAATCATTCGATTGCATCAAGATCCGTTATAAATACTTTAATATCCGTGCAAGTCTGTTTTAATTTCCGTGCACACAAATTTTAATTACAATCGTACGGTGCTGGAGCTAATTGAACCTAAAATAGCTGCGATGTCCATCGGACCTACTCCTATGTCGGATCGTAGTAGAGACGAGACTTACCGTACAATAAGTTTCAATGATTCCATTTAATTATTAAATTTATTTCAGTCATCGTCTCGTCTCCGTACAATAACTTTCAATGACTCCATTTAAACAATTAATTTATGCAATTTATGGGTTTTTATTTATTTATAGATATAATAATAGAAATCAATGGATCAAACTATCAAAGTGGAGACGTACCGTATAATAACTTTCAACGATTCACTTTAATTATTTAATTAATTTATGTCAGTGAACGACAGAGCATAAGGATAATGATGTATTTCTAATTTCTTTTATAATAATACAAAAAAAAAATATACAATTGATTTCATTTCTTTTCTTTTCTTTTTCATTATTATAATAATAAAATATAATAATAAAATAATGATTTTAATTAACGCACAGCACAGCTCAGCACATCATCACACCACAATTGCAATCTCAACCTCCTCAACTTGGTCACGGATCCACTACAATTCCTTTCTTCTCTTTCCCAATTGCAACCTCCTGCAATGCCATTTTTCCTTTTTATCTTATTTCTTTCAAGCACTTGACATTGAATAGTATTACCAAGATTATCACAGAACAAAAAAAAAATTATTTAATATTTTACAAGGAATTTAACTTTCTTATTTACATCAAATAGTAAAATATTTTATCTCTTAATTAAACCATCCAAATTAGTCCCAAGTCTAATATGGTGCATATTTATCCCTACATTCTGACTTTTTCACATTAATGTGCTACTAGTAAATGGATACGTTGACAATTATGATAACCAATAAAATTATTATTATATCTATATTTTAAGTAGCGTATTAAATTTTGAAAAATTTATAAATGTTTTTTCCACTAATCAAGTGCAATAAAATTAAATTATTTATTTAAAATAACTTCACATATGAACACTAAGTATGCAAGTTTAATATTTTTTTAATTAATTAGAACCGTCACTCGGACTTCGTTAAAAAATATGTTAATTTGCTAAAAAAAATATTAAAAATAAATGAAACTTGTACAATGATAGTTTTCCATCATAGAACTTTAATGTCAAGTAAATTTTGAACATAAATATTTTTTTTCATTACTTGAAAAATTTATATAAAAAAAAGAGTAACATAATTAATAATTAAGAGTATGAGTATGAAAGTTCTTATCGAAAAATACAAATACACATTCACTCTTAAAAAAAAAAATGTACTCACCGGTAAAAGTAATAAGAAAATAAATAAGGAGAGAAAATATTGCGGTTAATATTAAATAGAGACACGATCCCTAATCTTTCTAATAATAATTAAGGAGAGAAAACAAAATTAAAATTATGTGAATTTTGGTAATTTGAATTTGATGAGTTTTTCCTTGTTGAATTGCAGCATGTACAATTTTGAGAAAAAACAGAGGATGATGAGAAGATGGGTTTCCTTTTCATATTTTGTTGTTTCCAGACTTTACATCAAATCTCTCTTCTCTTCCCAAAACGGACAACAAAAGGCAGCGAGCTCCTCGTGCTCATCAAATCCCTGTTTGGTTCTGGTCTTCAATTTAATGCATGCACCAAAACAGGAGGACATAACTAAGGTGTTATGAATTAATCAATCTTTTAAACAGGACGATGTAAATAATTTTATGCATTTTTTTTTAAATTAATAACTCGAATATCAAAATTAAATTATTTTAATATAAAGTACAAAAGGGTTAAGAGCTAACAAATTATGTTTGTACAGAAGGAAGGAATTTTTTTCAAACTTCATTTCAATATATTAACTAAGAGCTAACAAATTAATAAACTAACGTGTTTATTTTTCTCTCCCTTAATGTCAATCTATAAAATTAAAGTAAAATTCAATTAAGGAAACTTTTAGTTTCACATAATTTTGATAGTATCCAACAAATTTAATTGTATAAATTAATTTGTAAGTTGTGCATAAATGAATTAATTGGTGTCACTTGTCCCTAAATTTAATATAACGAGAGTGAAGCTTGGAGTTGCTTTTAGAGTTCTCAAAACCGTGTCACTGTGGCCAAACACGGCACGAATGGCACAGTTAAGACACGGCACGGCACGGATGCTTGTTCACGTGTCGTGCCTTAAGCGTGTTGTGCTTGGGTTTCCCTCTGTAGGGGGCACGGCACGGCACGTTTGCGAGGAGCGGCACGGCACGGCACACAAAGCACGAAAACACGATTAGACATGACACATTTAGGCACGACACGACACGACGACACGACTAGACACGACTAGACACGACAGGCACAAAATAAAGAAGGAGAGTAACTTTATTTTCCTTTTCTTTGCATGTATTAATTCTATTTTAAACTTTACAAATTTTAAAAAACAAATATACTTTTTTAAACTTTTTTTGCCTTTCTTTTTTCTCCTATACATACGGCTATACATTTCTATTTTTATGATTTTATTTAATTTTCCTCCTTTTTTTCGTTTTTTTTTTTTGAATTTTTGTAAGAATTTGCAAAACATAATGCTTTGCACGAGGCTCAAAAAAAAAAAGAGAGAATATTTAACTATTATTTTATTTGCTAATACTTGGATAGGGTAGGACTCACTGTCATCAACAAATCACATGATTATTTAACTACATATTATTGCCGTTTCTTTTTTTTTTTTGTCCGTTTGGATAAACCTTTTTAAATCTCAAAGGATGAAGATAAATATAATTTAAAGTTACAATTTAGTGGCAATAATTTTAAGTTTTCATGAAATTTCAGCTAACTTGAGACGTTCATATATGGTACTGTTGACATATGCTAGTTGTTTCCCCATAAAATATAATTAGAAAATCAAATAAATATTGGTAAAGCATTTTTGGTGGTCGGAAACTCGGGATCATAATGCAATGAGCATCTGGCTGGCGCAAGCACGATCTATAAAATTTGAGAATTTTTTTTCATATTTTTATATTTTTGTAATTTTTTTTTCTTATTTTTTGGATTTTTGTAATTTTTTTTTCTTATTTTTTGGATTTTTTTAATTTTCAGCACGATCAACACGAATAAAGCACCTGTGCCAAAGCAACACGACACGAACATGCAGGTCACGATTAGGCATGGCACAGTTAAGACACGGCACGCTTAGACACGCCGTGCCTAAACGTGCCGTGTCTTAACCATGCCGTGCCGACCTCTTCCAATTTTTGGCACGGCACGGCACGTCACGGTAAAAATAATAAAATAATAATCGTGTCATGGCGTGCCGTGCCGTGCCAAGCTGTGTTTGGTACAACACGGCACGAATTTAGAACTCTAGTTGCTTTGACCTATAACTTTATTTATTTATTTTTATCATTTTTCATAATCAATCTAAAATGTCTTATAGGTTTGTGTATAATGAATGGAAAGATATTTTAGGAGCTATTGACCTAGGTTACTTAAATTTTAATTTTTGATAAAAATCTAACATGTAATTTTTATATTCTTCAAATTTTACTTCATAAATTTTATTATTATATCTATAGTTTAAGTAGCGTATCAAATTTCGAATAATTTATAAATGTTTTTGCCACTAATCAAGTGCAATAAAATTAAATTATTTATTTATAAGACTAGGAGTAGAGAAGTTTCATGATGCCGGTATTTGTGTCAGTTAATTTGTACATCAAAATGGAGAGGATAGAGACAGGGGTCACATCACATGGTGTGTCCGTGTCCGTGTCCATGTCCGTGTGCGCCTAAAGAGAGAAGCATCTACAAAAGCGAAAAAAAAAATCGACTTGAAAGAGAGAGAAATAATGACTTGATGATTATTTATGTGAACAATCGCATAAAGTTTAGTTTAAATTAATTTATATACAATTTGATGTGTATTTTTACCATCCATCGAGTGATGATGTGCCTTTATTAGGGAGATACGGCTTTATTGGTATACTTCATTTAAAAAAAGAAGAAGAGGGGTTAATTTGAAGAAATAGATATTTCAATAGTGAATACGAATAGCTTTAATATTTGAATAGTGAATTTGAAGAAATAGATCACAGAATCTTTGCCATGAGAAATTTATTTACAAATTAATAGTCGAATATATCATGAATAGCTTTGATAACATCTAGGCGCATGAAACAAGACCGGTACCGGATTGACTACTGGTACACTTATTTATCTGAAAATGATCACTCACTCACGCACGCACGCATGCACCACATGTCTGTATACCAGTACTTGAACAGAACAAAAGAGACGTGACAAAATCTCGTTAGGTGGTCAAAATCTGATAAATAAGTTTGATTAATGTGATCAATAAAATATTAAAATTGCATGAACCAGTAGCAATAGTATGTAGGAATAATTATTAGCCTATAATTAAGGTGGTTGAAGGATCAGGATTTAATTTTTGTTGGTCTGTATTATGTACTGTCTGGTCCCATAATCCCATTGTACATTAATTATTACAAATAGCAATAAGTAAAAGTAAAGAATTAATGCTCAACGAGAGAACAAGATAAAAATCTCAAGGCACAGTAAAAATGAGCCAAGTGCTTCCATTGTACTTGATCATGATATCATGTTTATGAGAAAAAAGAAAAAAAGAAAAGAAAAGGAAAACAGAAACCAAAGTATATATGTGTGTAAAATTAAATTTATTCAATTTTGACTGGCTGTTTTGGTTCGTGTTTGGACTGAATTATATGATAATTTATTTATTTAATAATGGAGCATTATTGAACTGAAATATATATATCGGTTGCCTTCTAGTCAGGAAAACTATTTATTTTAATTTCTGTTAGCACCAAGCAGCATTTCTATTTTGTCAATGGCCCGAATGAGTCTAGAAAAGAAAAAGAGAGATTAGGCGTTGGGCCTAACAGGCCCAGTATTGAAAAGAAAAAAAAGGGAGCTGTGCTATTTGGGCCACAGATGAAGATAAGTAACTTACTTTCCCTTTTTTATTATCTCTGATGTATCAACCTCAAGTTTTCATCAAATTTCATTGTTATTTTCCAATTTCCTTGTTAAATCGAGATTTACTCTTCAATAATCCAAATTTTTGCAGTTTTATTATTCTATTTAGCAATTCAGTTTCGTAACATTTTTTATTTTTCTCTTTTCAATCTCAAGGAATCCTATTGAAGCAATCACAATTGTGGTTTTGGTCAAATTAATAGTCTACATGTACTTGATCCTTTTTTATTTTTTACTTTTGTTGGCAAAAAGCTTATATTACATGTATATTGATTTTCTCTAATTTGTTATAGTAAGCCATTAAAATAAAATAATTATTCTCTCGTTGAATTAAATTAAACAATATTTGTCAGATTCCACATCCAAATTCTCTACAAAACAAACAGAAAATTTCCAATAAAAAAAAAAAAAAAAAATTCTCTGACAAGATCCTGTCTATCTTCTAGTTTGCCATCTTAAAAAAAATAAAAATCAGAAATTTCAAATTTGCGAGAAACAAACAAAACACAACATTCTTTGTACCAGCACCATCATCTCCAATATAGAAACCTTATTTTCCAAATTCAAGCAAAAATAGAGGAATGAAGTGATCATATATTTTTTTTCTTTTAGTATATCAGTTGCCTTCTAGTGGATCTGTATGTGATAACTAATTTTTTTTCTTTTGCAGGTATAGCTAGTAATTATATATATTTTGCATTTTATTGACTGCATGCAGGATCCTATATATCGATCTCCATATCAGAACAACAAATGATTTTAGTTTTGCTAAAATTTCCCTCATTAAAATCGATATATTTTACATATAAAGACTTTACATGTCATAATTTATAAAATTTTCAATTAAGTTGATACAAAGTTCAAAACTAATCTCATCCATATGTACTAGTCAAGACAAACTAACACCTTTCAGAACTATATATTGCATACATATTTTTAAATCGAATAAAATACAAGTTCAAAACTTTTTTCAATTAATTCAGGTTCATTTTCATAAGTTATAAGTTATTGTAATAAATCAAAACCAAAAACAAATCATATTAGAGAAGATGACAATTTGTTTGAATATTGATAGGCATAAAATATATATATACATTTACACATGTTCGATCCATATTTTATCCTGAAAATACTCTAAATATCTTGTATTTTGATATATAAATGTTATATATTACATCTGGAATCAAGTTACTACATTTGATTGCTTTAAATTGCAGAAAATGGTGAAAACATATCAAAATACGGCCTTCCAAAGCCCAATGCGGAAGCACGGATTCCGATACGGCCAAAATAAGTAGTTAAAAGGATTACTGGACACATGACAATTTTTAAAAGCTATAATTAGGGCTGTCAAAAAAGCTCGTAGCTCGTGACTCACATCTAGCTCGATCGGTAACAGCTCGTTCGATAGTGGACCGAGTTGTTAATGAGCTGGCTCGCTAACAGCTCGGACCAAAATTAACAAGCTGAGCTAAGGCCTAGCTCACGAGCTAGCTCGGCTAGGATTTAATTTGTGAATTTGTATGAATTTGTGTGTATTTTATATCTTGTCAAGTTTGGTCCAGCTCGGTTCGGCTCGGTCCAAAAATGTTTGTAAAATTTATTTTCTTCTTAAAACAAGGTCCAACCAAACCCAAGTGAACCAGCTCGTGGCTCGTGAGTTGACTTGCGAGCTAGCTCGTCACGAGTTTGAGCCGAGATTTTAGCTCGCGAGCTATTAACGAGCCGGCTCACTAACAACTCGCTAATGAGCCGAGCTAAGCCTCGGCTCGGCCCGAGGCTAATTTAACCCTAAGTATAATAAGATTTTCATCAAAATTTGTGCTAGTGCGAAAGCACGGATCTCAATGCGGCCGCATTGGTCGCAGAAAGTCGGCGTGTCGGCCGAAATTTTGCACGGTTTCATATTTTGGGCATAACTTTGTCATACGAACTCCGTTTTGGGCGTATGACCACTTTTGAGTTAATGAAGAGATCTACAACTTTCATGAAGGAAGAAAATGCAAATTCGGAATGTAGATCAGCGGACGCACTAAGCCCGCATTCGACTAAAAATGTAGTTTCGTTATTTTTGGAAAGGATCATGCCTCGTTGGCCGGGTTTAGTGGTTTTAATTATAGAAAACGTGTGGGACAAGTGTTCACTGCTCCCCATATTTTTGGCAATATGGTAGGCTATTTAAAGGGGAGAATTTGCGACTCTTCCATCTCTCTCCATATATCTCCATCCATCCTTCCATATCTCTTAATTGGGCTAGGTGAAATTAAGGCGAGATTTGGGAGAAGGCGATTCTCGAGCAAAGTAAGCAAGTAAGAGTTCTTCATTGTTATAAGGGTTGTATCTTTCTCTTTCATTTCTCTTTGTTTTGGAATTTTGTAATGAATTTTTTTGTAAGTTTTCTATCTCCATGGATGCTAACTTTCTCTCTGGGTTTGGTCAATGCATGAACTTGTTTAATTTTATCTTATTCGGTTATTTGTTTTTATTATGATTGTTTATTTGAGATTTGATTGTTAATTTCTGTGATTTATCATTTGTGTTTATTACATAATTAGTACTTGAATTGTAGTTATCCCGTTTTAGATTCAAAAGAACCAAAATTGACTAGGATCAATAGAATAGTACCAAATTATGATGCAAATACCCTAGGTTTGGATTAGGATCTAACCAATTTATAATCTAAACTGGAACTACGGAAATTAAGATTAAAAACTTGATGAAGGACTTAATGGTGAGTCAAACCCTAATTAGGACATCTCAATTGAATCGGATATTGGTATGATAGACTTAATTGTGAGTACTAATGTTTGGGAGGGAGAGACTAACAAGAGCTTATGGTCTAAGTAGCTGGGGTGATGGACTTAATCATGGGTCCGAATTACTTAGATACATTATTAATTCACGAAGTGACCTTTAATGACATATTAGATTAAAAACCTTGTCAAATCATACATGATTTAAACAAATACCGATTAGATAAAATTATCAAGGAAATGTAGACATGCTCCTAGTCCCTTAACTTGAAAGCAACCATTTTTCTTTCCTTTATTTACTTATTAATTGTTTAAAAACTCCTCTTTTGGGCATTGAACCCAAAATTAGAATTATTAGACAACCCCTTTTACTTTATTGCATTTTCTTTTTTTTTTTTTTTGAGTTAATTGTAAAAGTTTAAACTAAGTCTTAACCTTACTCTCGTGGTTCGCACCTTAAGTACTACTTTGATAGGTTGTGCGCTTGCAATCAACCCTTTCTTGAGTATTAAGATTTATAAATTTAAAAAATAAAAGAGTATAAACAAAGCACAATTTCGTATACTTAAAATACTCAACAAATATAAATAAATGGCTGGATTTTTTTTATATTTTTTTTTTTTTTTTTTTTTTCTAATATTTATGAAAGAGTAAAATTTATTGAAGAGGTTGAAATATCATCTGTGCTTTAGGAATGGCAACATAATAGTTTGAAGGTGCTCTTATTAATACCAAATGTGCTCTTATTCATAAAAGACATGAGGCCTTAATAACATAATAGTTTAAAGGTGAGATAAAAAAAAAAATTCAAGAAGGTATGAGAAATTTAAATCTATAATTAAATGCCTATCAACAATATTAATTGCTGATATACAATTATGAAAGCATCTATATATAATAATTCATAAAAAGTTTGCTGAAAGATATTAATTTCGGTCATCATGACATTATATTGTCTGAAGAACAATGGTGCAATATTTATTTATATATGTTACACTAATTCAACTGAAATCCATATTTTGAACTTATTCATTCCATTGTATACACTTAATTTATGCAAACTGGCCCCCTCATTTTGGTACAGATCAGTAACCGCGTGGTCACGTACCATTCAGAGACATTATAACACTGATCTGCATGTCTATATCATTTTCCTCAAAATTAAACTTCACCAAATTGATCGATTCGCCAGAATACCTCTTGGGAAAGGAAAGGACTTGTCTCATTGGAGTAGTGGCTAGCAAATCCTGTCCATTAAATTGTCTCGGCCTTTTCCAACAAATTAATACTTTTAATTGAGAATTGAATTGAATTGAATTGATCCATGACCTGCATGTACGAGCCCATCACTTTAGCTATTTATTACAAATTAAACAATTAATTTGCATACTAGCTAGCTAGTGTCTTTTAATTTTCTGGTTGAAAGATGAGATGAGAACATGCAATAAATTTTAAATAAAGAGAGGTGAAGAAATGCACCATATATGATCATTATAAAGACTAGGATTTAATTATCTGCCAATTTTTTATTATTTAAACTTATTATTTACGCAGTAACAAATTAAATGAAGATTGTTACTTCTTAGTCATTGCTTTTAATAAATTTCAGAACTAGGATATCATACTTATCATACTTGTATATATTATTGGTTTAATTTCTTTTATCGTTCCGTCTTGTTTTGTTTAAATTTGTTGAGGATTGTAACAAATTTAGATTTTAATTAAATTTCTGTTTGTGTTATATCTTAATAACCATGCATGCATGTATATTTGATTTGCAATCATATCTGTTTGTTGCAGAGAAAGGTAGTATAATATATACTTATTGACCTTCATATTTTTATAAGATGACAATTAATATTATGTTAGAATAGATGCAACTACCTTATTGCTAATTATAATAGTTCAACTATGATTTATATTTTGTTTGGTTTATCATCACTTCCTTTCTTTTATTATGGTTCTAAATAGAACATCTACATATTTTGTATGGAATTAAACAATGTGTGTAATGTTATCTTAATATTAATTTCTATGAAATTACGAATGTATTAGTGTATGTATTGAGTTTTAAACTTTTTCAAAATTTAATCTCTCTCATTTGGTTTAATCGAACAAATCGAAATATAATTTTGTTAGATATATAGTTCGGTTGTTATTTAGTTGGCCATTTTAATTCGCCATTGGCCCCGTTGGATTTTTTAAAATCAATATATTTTTTTATTTGACTATTTTATTTCGGTTTCAACCGAACTGATCGTTTAAAGACACCTATTGCCATTGTGTATATATATACACTAAAAAAAGGATGCGTTATTGACAATGTAAATGGAGGGAATGTAGGGGACAAGGGGCACATCACATGGTGTGTCCGGGTCCGTGTCCGTGTGTGCCTAAAAAAGAGAAGCATCTACCAAAGCAAAAAAAAAAAAAAAAAAAAGCAACTTAAAAGAGAAAGAAAGAATGACTTCAGGATTATTTATATTGACAATTGCATAAAGTTTAGTTTAAATTAATTTACATACAATTTGATGTGTATTTTTACCATCTATCGAGTGATGATGGTGCCTTTATTAATTAAAAAAGGTTAATTTCAAGAAATAGATATTTCAATAGTGAATATTTTATATAGATGACTTCAAAATGTTATTTAAGGTTGATGCACCCTGAAACGCATGAACCAACAATAATTCAATTCTTTTGCATATCCAAAGAGACCAAACGTCACTTTCATCACTCTTTTTTATTCAACAAATTAACTAGAATTCTCCACAAAACTAACTTGATTACATAATCTTTGCCATGAGAGATTTCGGTACAAATAGTCGAATACGAATCATAGTGACAACACAAATAATTCAGGTTCGGTTTCGGCAGAGTTAAAAGTTCGTAATTTGGATATAATTCGAAAATAATTTGGTACCACAAGGAAGCCAAAAAAAATTTGCGTTTTTTTTTTGCATTTTATTCGCAAATAATTCATGAATTCGCATTTTATTCGCGAATAAAATGTATTATACGTTTCTTGTGTTTTATTTGGTGTTCGGTTCAGAAATATAAAAACAAACCGAATAAAATGCAAATTTTTGTGAATTTATTCCTAGTTGTGTCACTATGATATGAATAGCTTTGACAACATCTAGGCACATGAAACAAGACCGGTACACTGGTACACTTATTTATCTGAAAATGATTACTCACGCACCATACGTCTATATACCAGTACTTGATCGAACAGCACAAAAGGTGAATGAGGGATCAGGATTTAATTTTTATTGATCCGTACTGTCAGGTCCCAGAATGCAGATAATTTTATTTCTTTTAAAAGTTCTCTCATATAGGATTTTTTTTTTCTTAAGAGTCTGTTTATAAAATATTATTTAATTAAAATTTACTTTTCTCTCTCATACATTATTATATGATTTTCTTAGTTAGGTTTATAAAACAAATTAATATTCTGACATTATTTGTGTTTCGTCACATTTTCATATTATTATTAAATAATATAATAATAAAATATTTTATTATATTATGAAAATCTACCAACATTGTTTGTACCAATTTACTTTACCCGGTTTCACAAGTTTCATTGACAAACTACTTAAAAAAAAAGGTTATTTTGGCAATTAACATTTTATCTTTATTTTCACAAAATCACAAAAATTACACATGAACTGGTACCATTTGTTAAAAATTGCATATGGTCATTTACCCTTATTCTCAAGTAGACGCAACATTTTATTTCCCAAGAGGATAAAGGAAATATGTTAGAGAGATGCATAACTTTCTAGGATAAAAGGCCACCTATTTCCAAAACTAAATACTCTCCCCCAATTCCCAAACAAAATTCACTACTCTCTTTCACTTGTTCTCACCAGAGAGCAAGAGAAACCAATGGTTGTTTGAAAAAGACATCAATGTAAAATTTCATCTTTGCTACCAGTTCGGTCAGCTTGAAAGTAATTGAGCACCAAAACACCAAACCACCAAACCAAGCCCATACATCATGGATTTTGATTTGACTAAACAAGAAACAAAGCAAGGTATAGTGATAGTGATATGCTGGTTCCTTCAAAAGTTCATGAATTCCTTACCCTAGTTAAGATGAAGAGGGGTACTACATGATATTTTCATTAAAATAGGAGAATATCTCATACTAAATTTGAGAAATACAATGATACTTTCATTGAAATAAAGAAAATGAAATATAAGAAAGATTTTCTTCAAAGGGGGAACTAAGAAGCTTTTAAGTTTTAATGGGGAAATCGATTCAGTAAGTTTTAATGGGTACATCAACAGTTACTCCAAGTTAATAATAATAAAAAAAAAAAAAACAGAATTATCTTGATAACTAGTACTAACCGCTATTGTTTTGTATCAAGCCGAAGACCTCATGCAATGGCTTCCTGTAGAAAGAACACGCCTTCATATATACAAGTACAAATCACAGGTGTTCAATTAATGAAGGAGCATGCCTTTCAATTAAAATGTGCTTTGCATAGAATTGACAAAGAAAAACTGGAAAGCATGAGACTAACAACATAACTGTTAGCATTGCACTAGTGGCCTTGTGTGCATTTCTATCAAACCCGAACAACGTACCATGACTAAAAATTTCTAGCATAATTCCAGACTACTTTACAAATGAAATTACACCAGAACTTACAACCAACTAACTAGTCATAACCAAGATTAGTCAGCTGCTTATATAATAACAAAAAGGCAAAAAAGAAATAAATATAGTACTAATCTGCTAACAATACACAATTCATCATACATACAGAACAAACTATTCTTCAATAGGAAAGAGCTTCTTCCAAGCAGTAGCAGCAACTATCCAATTTGACCAGATTGGTCAATTAGCGTGCCAATCTGATCCCCAGCAATGGCTCTCGAGATGTTACTGGGCTCCAACAGATTAAACAAGACAACTGTATAGAAGAAGAACTTCTTATTTAGACAACAAATTTACAAAAAATAAAAATAAATAATTACAGCACATGAAGTGTGAGGTGACACCTGGAATATTATTCTCCTCACAGAAAGCAACAGCTGTGGTGTCCATAGGAGTGTAGCCTCTGGAAACAAACTCTCTGTATGAGATGTGCTCAAACCCTGGGCTGCTGTTGTTGCCACTCCCAGGATGACACCCACTGTACAAAGCATCTACAGTGGTACCTTTCAGGACAGCATCAGCATTAACTGTTACCATTCAATTCAGTTCAATCAATCAATTAATTAATTATAAGCTAGCAATGAGGACATTGTAGTATACTACTACTACTTACTTTCTGAAGCTCTGAGGGCAGCAGCTGCATCAGTGGTGAAGAGTGGATTGCCGAGGCCAGAAGCAATGCCACCAAAAATGACAACCCTCCCTTTGTCAAGATGGCTGATAGCTTTTCGCCTGATGTATGGCTCAGCCACCTCTTGCATTGTCAGGTTTGTCTGCACGCGTGTCGCCACCCCGATCTTCTCCAACGAAGCCTGCAGCACCATCGCATTCATCACTGATGCCATCATGCTGTTGAGTCACTATTATGTCAGTCCACTCAAGGTAAGGTGCCTTAATTAACCTCAAAATCAATGTCAAAGAATATATATAGAATTACCATACCACTGGTACAAGGGGTTTTGGCAGTAGTAATACAGTCTTGGTTGCAGCTTTTGGATGTTTAAGTTAGCTGATCTGGATCTATTTTTGAATGCTATTTCTCTTTTGTTATGATAGCAGGTAGTGATGAGATGTGTAAGGATGCTAAAGTACTGATATCTGGTTTGTATTAACAGGAATGGTACCAACAGTTTGGTACCGATTCCTGTAACTAAGTACTGATATCTGGTTTGGTACCCACTTCAATTAAAAAAATACATATATATTATTACCATATTTGGTAGGTGGCAGCTCTATCAACAGCAGTAGACGCAATCCAACTTTCACCACAGAATATATTTCTGCCTCCAACAACAACTGCAACCTAATAAAACCAACACAAACTGTTTTTAAAGGAAAAAAAAAAAAAAAAAAAAGATATTTGGGGCTATGCATGCACCTAGCAGTAGAAATGATACGAACCTGTATACCCTGGCGACTGGCAACCTGAATTTCTCTTGCAATTAGCATAACAACCTAATAAGAGAAAGCATTTTGTCTCTCAATAATTTAATGAATTAACTAAAATGTACCAATTTAGGGGGAATAATGATAATAAAAAAAGAAAAAAGTAAAGACCTTGGGGTCAACATTGTGGGGTGCGGTACCAGTACCAGTACCAGCAAGAGCAGCGCCGCTGACCTTGAGAAGAACTCTCTTCCACTTGCACCTGGGGACATTGAACACACGCATAGCAGGGGCAGAAACAGCATACCTCTTCGAGTTCCGGACTGGGACAGGAGTGCCAGAAGCGGAAGCAGAGGGAGACCCATCATCGTCAGCATTAGTAATAGGAAGTGGTATAGAAACAGGAATTGGAGAGCCTCCTCTTGTAGCAGCAGCAGCAGCAGCAGCAGCAGCAGAGGAGGATGAATTGTTACTGTTATTGTTATTGGTAGATGAAGAAGAGGAGACAATAAGGTGGAGTTTAGAGAACCAAGGCCAGTGACTAGTAGGAGTAGAAGATGAAGAGAGACGATGACATTCAACCTTAAACCTCTTTTTAAGATTATCGATCTTATTCTTGCATTGCTCTACAGTTTTATTACTGGTAGGAGTAGTAGTATTAACAGCAGCAGCTACATCCTCCCAATCACGACCGCGTAAGTTGCCGCGGTTAAGAAGTTCAAAGCGGTGAGTGTAGGCATCGAGAAGGGCTTCAATGGCACCATCGCTCCACTCCTCGCGATCCTTGCGGTAGACATCGCCGCTGCTGCCATGGGTTCCGCTTGGTTGCTTCTTGGGCAACAGCGACAGCGAGTAAGGAGAATCAGCAACGAGATCCTTTTTCTTTTGTGAAGAATTATTGTGATGAGGCGGCTTCCTCCTCTTGGCCTTGGATTCTGAATCGTTTCCGCCGTCACCGTCACCGTCACCGTCACCGAGAAGAGTGAAGTCGTCGTCCTCCTCCTCGCACGACGTCATTGAAAGAGAGAGTTGTCGACGGAGAAGAGCTGCGGCGTTAGTCAATCCAATCAATACCTAGCTAGGGTTATGTTAGTTATGTTAATTGACTTAATTCCATTCCATCCGATTTCAGATCATTCAATCAATCTTTATTTGGGGTGAATTTTTAACAGATTGCTTTTCGCTTCATGCATCACTGTCTTCTCATTCTATACTTCATGCGCTGCATTAAGTCAAATTTGTCTTGTCTGTCAGAATCAGTGGATGGATTCCATCAAAACTAAAATAAATCTCCAAACATAATACACCCGCATCTTGATTCTTGACTCCATTTTTTTTTATTATACCCTCACAAAAAAAAGTAAATAACAAATCTGCCCTCGGTCCCAAATTTTTTTAAAATTGCCCCAACCACCCAACGATGGTGCAGTCAGCTTATTTTAGCAAATCGCCCAACATTTGTACGGCTAGCTTCCAATTTTTTTTATACCAAACCGACTGGTGTTTTGAGGGTCAACTACAATATTTTTTTTAGAGATCTTAATATTATAGATCACATGGTTGGAAAAAATGATGATGTGTTTATGAATGTACATTGGTTTGGATATTATATAATAGTAAAATAGGACGATTTCAATACAAAGAAAAATATTTATTTAAACATCTTTCCATTTAATAAATTTGTATGTTACAACATGAATAAAAAAAAAGTAATCTTCATTGATTAAATGATGTGAAAAAAAACAATCAATTCGTTAATTTTTCCACGACACATGATGTGCACATATTAATATACCGAGCACATTATAAATAAAATAATAAATAAATAAGACCCTAAACTTGTTATAAATTTTTATTTTGGTATATGGGGTTGGTGAAGAAAATTGAGGACATAGTCTTAGATTGAACATTTTGTTTGTTATAAAATTGAACATCTTTCATTTTCCTTTCTTAGATGAAAATATTAAGATCTCTAAAAAAAAAGGTTATTATAGCTGATCGCCCAAACACTGGGCAGTTTGGTAAAAAAAAGAAAATTTGAAGCTAATCGTCCCATCATTGGGCAGTTGGGGCATTTTTTTTTTAAAAAAAAAATTGGGACCGAAGACAGATTTGCTATTTACTTTTTTTGTGAGGGTATTAACGGTATCTTGACATTCTGCCAATATTTATTTAATAAAAAAATATATTACTTTTTATTTTGATGCAAAAAATGACGTATTGAATATTGATCGTTAAATATATTTAAAATATTAAATATGAAGTAAAAATAAAATTGACAATGTATATCAAGTTAAAATGTCTTATATCCCAAAACAACAAACATGAAAATAAAAAATAAAAAATGTGTTATGATGATTGGTCAAGGCTGACACAACACAGCTGGCCAATCATGAGCTGACACGTAGACATAGGGACTGCACTCCGGGTCCCACTCAAATAAAACAGCCTAGTGAAGGCCAACATACACACTGAGTCAAGCAAGACATACAAAGAAGCCCAATTGTTATTTACATTGCTTAGATTGATTATGAACACCATTAAAAACGTACCAATTATTATATTATCATTCTTCTAAACAACTAATTAACTTCATGTAGATTAAGCAAATGCAAAAGTAAGTCCTTTGTTTTTTTTAAAAGAGAAAAAATGCAAAATATTAAAGGCTTGTAGGGAATAGGGACTATATTAAGCAAATGGACCCTACTACTATTCAATTTTTGCCAAAATAAATAAATAAAGCCTTGCTTCTGTTACATATCCATTTGGCAACTCTTTTCATGTTCATTGGAAAAGGGATGAAAAATGAAACGAAATTAATTACTTATAATAATTTAAAGTGGTTCTCATTGTAACAAGCTAGATTTAAAAAAAAAAAAAAATTACTCGTCATTTAGGTGATCAATTTTATCTATATTTAGAATAATCAAATTGTAGTGCTTAGTAGTGCTACTAATCAATGACAACAATTAATATTTATATAATACATTGATTATTTAAGGCACTTACTGTACCTTTCTTTATCTCAAGTCATAGTACCGTACTGTTAAGGCACTGTACATTTCAATCTGTTCCATAATATGGGCTTTTTCTCAAAATTTTCTAATGTGTATATTTATGAGATAATATAATGTTAACATGCATCAAATTAATTATACTGGCTGTTCAATGCCAAAGAGCAACTTTGAATTGAATTGTACAGTACGTGCATACTGTATAACTGTGTGTGTTATTGTCTTATTGATATCTGGTAGACTGGTACGTAGATGGTAAGACATCTTTGGTACTCGATCATTAGCCTAATTCCAAACTATCACAGAACAATCAATTGCAGTTGGGTTGTAAAGAATTAATTTGTTCCCAAACTATGTAAAAAAGAGTGCTTTCAATGATTTGATTACTGAGCTTGAACTTATTGATGTCCCCATCAAAAACAGAAAATTCACATGGTGTAACAAAAGGCCAACTCCATCTCTGTCTAAAATAGATAGAGCTTTTCTCACAGAGGAATGGTCCACTAGCTTTCCTTCCATCTCCCTCACTGCCTTGGAGATCATTGTGTCGGATCATGCGCCATTGCTTCTCACATGTAAGCAGCCACCTAGTGGTCGAAAACAGCACAAGTTCGAGAATTTTTGGCTTCCTTTTCCTCAAGTAAAGAATATAGTAAGCAGTGTGTGGCGCAATTCAGAGGCTCCTGGGGTTTCGGTGGTTAATACTCTAAACCAGCGAATTACTCGATTACACCAACAGTTGAGGGTTTGGCATTCACAGACACACTCTCACATTGAAAAAGAACTTGCCTCTTGCAAAGAACGCATCTTAGCATTGGACCAATTGGAGGAGGAGATGCCACTGTCACAGCAACAATTCTCTTTACGGCAATGGTGCCGAGAAAGAGCATACTACCTTGCACAATCTATTGAGACTCGATGGAGACAAAGATCGAGATGTCGATGGCTTGCAGAAGGTGATAACAACACCAAATTCTTTCACAACTATGCATCCTCAAGATTGAGAACTAACACAGTTCAAACCTTGGTAGTTGATAATATGCAAGTAACTGATGCAGTTCAAATCCATAGCCATTTCCGCAATCACATGTGCTTCCTACTTGGTACTCATGTACCAGTGGAGAATTTCAACCCAGCAGTACTCTATGATGTCGGCCCAGACTTAAATGCCTTACAAAACCCGTTTTCAGAACAGGAAATTGAGGCCACTGTTTTTAATCTTGCGAACAATCGGGCATCGGGACCTGATGGGCTGCCAAGTGAATTCGCGAAAACCTATTGGGATGATATTAAGTCTGATATTTTTCAAGTTCTCACTGATTTTTACCATGAGCAAATTGATCTCACACCTCTCAACACGGCCAACATTGTGATGATACCCAAGAAGCCGGGGGCTGTCGAACTAAAAGATTTTCGGCCTATAAGCATCATTAGCTTGATACCTAAAATCATTTCAAAAGTTCTTGCATCAAGGCTTGCAGGTTATCTATCTCAATTTATCTCTATTAATCAATCTGCTTTTATTGGGGGCCGACAAATTTCAGAAAATTTCCTGGTTGTTCACGAGATTTTGCACCATGTTACAAATACTCAGCAGTCGGCAGTATTTTTTAAGATTGACTTCGCAAAAGCCTTTGATTCTATTAATTGGGAATTTCTATACCATGTTATGCACACAAGGGGCTTCCCGTTAAAATGGATTAGGTGGATTAAAACTCTGTTCCAAACATCCACTTCAAGGGTTATTATAAATGGCGAAGAGTCAGATTACTTCTCACACAAGCGCGGGCTATGCCAGGGTGACCCGCTTTCTCCAATGCTATTTCTAATAGCAGCTGATGTTTTACAGCGTATGATTTGCCGGGTTAATGGGATACTGGTTAGGCCGATTTCAGCTAGGCTTGACAGCCCCATTCTTGCTTTCCAATATGCTGACGATACGGCGATTATTGCTAATGCTGACCTGATTACAATGATCTCCCTCAAGCTGGTTCTTAGACTATTCTCGAAGGTGTCGGGCTTACAAATTAATTTTGACAAAAGCTCATTCTACCCAATCAACCTAAACCACACTGAGTCATTGATGATAAGTGCAGTAATGGGTTGCACCTGATCTGACCTACCTCTTTCCTACCTAGGCATGCCTCTTACCACTCGAAAACCATCAAAACAGGACTTCATTCCTTTGCTTGAAAAAATAGAGTCTCGAATTGAAGGGTGGACAGGTAAAATTTTATCCAAAGGTGGAAGGCTGCAACTTATTAAGTCGGTGTTGTGTAGTGTACCGATATACATCATGACTTGCTTCCTGGTTCCGAAATGGGTGGTAAGAAGGATTGAAGCCCTGTGCAGAAACTTCCTTTGGGGTAAAATGCAGGGCCAAGGCAGAGGACTATGCTTGATTAGTTGGGAATCTATCAGTATGCCTAAACACCTTGGAGGCTATGGTATCCCAAATTTGGAGTTGAGAAATAAATCTCTCTTGCTTAGATGGTGGTGGAAAGCAACAGTCCAAACCGATAGTTTATGGTACTCGGTTATAAGACTGATTCGTAAGCATAGACCACATGAACTATACCCTAAGACTTGGTTGGTTAATAGCTCATTCTTTTGGAACCAATTAATCATACTACAACCACTTTTTCAATGGTCCACAAAATGGTTTGTTGGCAATGGTGAAAAAATCTCATACTGGTACGATTGTTGGGACCAACTTCCATTGAGGCATATGAAGGATGGCTTACCAAGGCCAGTTTCTCAACACATCTCCCTTAAGAATGCATTTTCAGCTGGTTCCCCTGTTGCTGCTGACATTACTGGTACGATACCGATCTTCTCAGAATTTGATGATATTCTACAATGGCGTTGGACAGCTACTGGGGAATACTCGGCATCTTCATTTTATAAGATTATAATCGAAACTGGAAGATTAAAATGGGAATTTAGGGAAATTTGGAAGGCAGCAGCACCTTCAAAGGTTCAAATTTTTTTCTCATCTGTTGCTCATGGATAGGCTACTGACCCGTGAGAGATTGCAGACATTGGGATTTAATTGCGATTTTCATTGTGTGATGTGCGACACTTGCTCACTAGAATCAGCTTTTCACCTATTTTTTTTCCAATGCCCAAATGCAAAGAAGGTGTGGAGTCGATTTGTCAGTTACCTACAAGAGGGAGAGGCTGTGTGTGATACATGGGAGATATCAAGCAAATACTGTGGCTGTGCTAGGGGTCGACAACAGCATTTGATATCCACCTTCATGTCTATGCTATGGTCGATATGAAAACAACGAAATGAGGTGATTTTTCGAAACAAAAAACGACCATCCTGGTTAGTTGCAAATCAAGCAATTGAAGAGGCACGGTTGTGGCAGCAGTTTTGTGGGAAGGGGCATAGAAAGGTCCCAAGGATTGTTTCGGGGGTTGATACGATTAATCGGGGAATTGCTCCCATCACTTAATCATGTAATAGAAGTGCTTAGGATCTGTTGTTGTAAACATCTTTATTAATATAGTCTTGGTAGCCACTACCAAGTTTTCAAAAAAACTATGTAAAAAATGCAATTCGGCCTTTAAACTGGTTTAAATTTATCATAATGATGAACGAGGCTCTAGCATAATATAAGTAATTTTTTTTCAATAAATTGTTAATATATTGGTTCCTTTTCTTTTTCAGATGCAAAACAATCTAATGTCCCGGTGTTAATTGCACTAATATCCGCATAAAAAGGAACACAAGCAAGCCGATACAATCTCAGAACAATGTGATGTACACAACTACACGTGCCGCTTTTGCCATTATGAAAACCCGAAACGGGGCACACCTAAAGGCGCTGTTAAAAACCTGTTAGCCTCAACACCTCGTAAGACTATTTCCAGAGGCACTTCAGAAGAGGCCGCTACTACTATGCCTAAGATGCTAATAACTAGTTTTTTAATCGTTTAAACAACAATTAATTGTATTACAATTCTATTCACATCAAATTAACTCTTGCTTTCAATCGCAAAATCTTACACAACCGTCAGGCTTTGGCATCTCTTGCTTTCACTCGCAAAATCTTACACAACTGTTAGGCTTTGGCATCTCTTGCTTTCAATCGCAAAATCTTGAGCAAATCTTGCAAAATCTTACAGAAACATGTCTAACATGTGCAAATCTAGTTATCTGAGTTACTGTGCAACTTTTTACTGGTAATTACTGTGACCTATACCAGTATTATGTGCAAGTCTTTTAATGGTTGAAGTAAATCAATCCATGTTGATTCACTGACACAGCGATGAACAAAGAATTGAATCCATGTTATTGTAATGAGACACATTATAAATACCTTTGTCCAATCCTTCCCAGATTCAGCCTCGTAAGACTGTTTTGTAATTGCTAACCAAACACAAATCTTTCAAATCCAATCATAATCTTTTATTTAGATGATCTAAAAAGGGGATCTGGTTTCGTTCTTAGATAAAGATGATAACCAAAATTACCATGCCCTATACCAGATTTATTCACACAATAAAGGTTGGTTCAAGCCCTCACTACCAGCTCTCAGATTTAATAATACAACAACAATGCTCAGTTTCATGTTTTACATTTACAAAATTCCAATTTTTCAAAAGAAAAATATTTTTTTATGAAATAAATGCAAAATTGCTATGAAATACAACCAAATCAGATAGGAGGGAGAGGGAGAAAGGAAGCGCTTACAAAGAATGGGAGGAACTTCGAAAGGGATAGAAACTTCGGTGATCAAAACTATCTCAAAAACACCAAATTGAACCCCCCCCCCCGACAACTATGATTGGGATTTACATGGCTAACAATCCTTGCTTTAAACTTGGTTAACAAAGAGTGGATATTCTGAAAATTTCAGAAAAAAATCAACTGGTAGGTTACCAACCACTGAAGGTAGCTGGTGAGTTTAAAGCAAAAGGTAGCCAATTTCAAAAACAATTTCTGAAATAAATGCAAAATTGGTATGAAATACAACCAAATCAGATAGGAGGGAGAAGAACCTCGAAAGGGAAAGGGCAGCTGCAGTGATGGAGATGCGTTCTCCTCAGGGAGAGGTGTCGGCACCAGCAGTACACAGCGCTACAGTAATTTTGTGTTAAATTCAGAAAAAAATCAGCAATTTTACTTCATTCATTATGGACTAAAATAAAATTATGAAATGAAAAAAGAAGAAAGCAGCTTTAGGCCTTCTTGGCAACATTAAGTGGTACACACCGCACTACAGTAATTTTGTGTTAAATTGCACTGCATCATTTGCTTCTGCCCTTCTTTTTTCTATCTAGTAATTCACCTAAGCAACTACCAATCACAGTTGAGCAATATACCTATTAACATCTATATATATAAATATGTCATTTAGAGAGAGTAATCACGCTTGCTTAAAAGAAGACTGACTGATAAGACAAATACATCTGTTAACATTACACTTGTGACATTTCCTACCAAAATTCCACAGCAATTCCCAAAATGACCTTACACAAAACACTTAACTTAAACCCCCTATAAGTTGTAATCAATCAATTAATCAAAACCAAAAACTATTAAAACATGTATCAGTTAGAAAGCAGGAGCGAGTCTTTTCAAAGCCTCAAGAATGCCATAGTAATAATTCCAATGTGGATGCTGATCTAGTGTAATAGCAGATTGCCCAAATGGGTTTTCCTTCACAAATTCTGGAATGTTCTCAACTGCAGCTATTTTTTCTAAATATTTCCTGAGTTCTCCTCCTCCACCTGCTCATAACAAATTTATTATAAGAATTAACCAATAAGATCATGCATTTATTATTAACATTTATTATTTTACAAATGAAACAAATAACAAACCCACCCAAGGAATTGTCCTCTTTGTTGTAGAATGTGTATGGATATGGAAAAATCGCTGTGTAAGGCTGCAATAGAAATTTAGACAAGTATTAATTAGAGATGATTTTAATCACCAAAAAACTTAAAATGCCAGGATATCTGCATGTATTATTGTCCCTATAAAAATGGTCAACAGGGTATTTTTTAAATAATGATAAATTGATCCTTCATACTAGGTTTGGAAATCATGAACATATATGCACAATTGTGATCATTTTTGCTTTACTAATCCTTGATTTCACATCTTGTAAATAACCAACAGATGCTAATGCTAATGGTTATATAAACTTATAACTCAGTAAGATGTTGAGATAAATTGCAAACTAAATGAAGCTGTTGGTATTCTCAGCTGCTGCTACAAGTAAAAAAAGTAAAAAATAAAAAGGGTTGTAGGTCAAGCAACATACAGGGTTACGCAAGGCCTTGCAAGGAGAATCGTCAACAAGAAGCGTATTAGATGGTGTAAATCGCCCCTTTTCCCATGGCAAATTAGCTTCAACCTTTTTCCATAGTTTGTTTAATTCTTTAAAAAACAAGGGCTTTTGTTCCACTGTTTTAAACTTTGTATCTGTGCATTTTGATTGGTCCTGTGAGTAATTAAGGCAAATAAAATGAAAAAATGTCAATAAAGCTCAAGGAAGAGAATTTAAAATGTATATAACTGAAGACTATAAATAAATGTTGTGTACCCAACAAAATAATAGCTTCTTTCTCATTTCTCCAAAAAGATGGTAGACAGCTTCCTCTAGGTTATGCCTGCAGAATCAGAATTTATATATATATATATATATATATATATATATATATATATATCAGTAGGAAGATCGAACTTATGTTGAAAATTGAGACTAGCCGAAACACAACAGAAATGGTGCTTCAAGAAAACACATACCTGCTTCTATATAGTATTTATATAATTCAAAGATCAAACTTACTGCTTTCTTGATGACCAAACTCCAACTTCGAAGTTTGCGAAACAAAACTTGAGAAAATCAACACAGAAGGGCCTCTTGAAACCTGACAGACATAAAAGAAAAGAAAATTAAAACCAAGTAAATACATTACTCTGTAGTATAAGAATTATAGAGTAATAATTGTTTTGTTACCTAATTTGCCGCTGATCTTGAAATCTGCATATTGTTGACATCTATAATCTGAAGTAATATCAACTAATATCCCATTTATATCAAGAACTAGAAGATTTTTTTTGCATGGTGGCGGCAATTCTTTGCACAGAAGGACATTGCTACATGTAGACGAAACTTCTAGTTCTGGATGTACCTCTTCGGCCATCTCATTAATGGCAGCTTCCTTTGGATTATGCTCATGACCTGATGACATAATATCTTTTTCATCACCTTCCCTTTTCTTTTTGGTATTCCCTCCCTCATGACTGCCACTCCATATATCTTTTTCACCTGTTTGTAAAAAGGTATATAAAAGTTAATTGAAGACACAAGTATCAGTACCGGTTTGCTCATAGGACAAAGTACCCTAATTTTAGTTAGCTATATCTATATATAATGGGCTGATTGGTATGGTAAGAAAGACCATGTAATCACCTACCTGGTTTCTCTGCAATCTCCTTGTGTGAAAGCGAAACTTGATTTCTATCTTCTACTTGAGGTTTATGCTTAAGGATTTCTGTGAACTCAGAATCATGCCTGGAGTTGTTTACAGATTTCTCTTTCTCTTTCTCCAAGCAGAGAGCAGCTTCTTTAATATATTCAGCTTCACAAACTGTTATACTAGTATCATTCCTCTCTGCTTTTCGAGATGCTCCCTTGGCATCACAATAGCTCTTATCAATTGATGGTCGATTTTCACCATGACCTGTCACTAACTTGACTTAGTTGAATTTCTATTCTCAGTCTTCTGTTTTAAAGTTATGTAATGCCTATAGCAGGAAAGGAAAGGTATTCAATTTACTTAAGAGAATTTGATCTGGTAACAAAATTTAAATGACCATATAAATATGAACAAATATTAAATTATACACTTAATTTAATTTCTCAAGGAATTAAGCTTCTTAACTCTATAAAATAAAATTTAGACCATCTAATCTAATTCCTCTTGAGTGGCATGTATGTACCTTGAAACTCTTCTTCTCCTCCTTTACTCGATTGTCTTGGTGCTAGTCTTATAGTAGAATCTTCAAAAGATGCATTTATCTTGCACTTCTTCTTCTTCTTCTTCTTTAAAGAAGCATTTACATCTTCAGTTGGGCCAGCAAAGCAAACAGATTGGTTATCAGTATCAGTATCAGGCCGCACTTGATTCCTATCTTCTACTTGAGGTTTATGCTTAACCTCAGATGGAAGGTCAGAACAGGGGCCCTTTGCCTTTGTCCTATCTTCTACTTGAGGTTTATGCTTAACCTCGGATGGAAGGTCAGAACAGGGGCCCTTTGCCTTTGTCCTATCCCTGTGCTTTTTTTTCTTCTCTGTCAAAACTACTGTACCAATTGTTTGAGTCACCTCTAACAAAGATACATCCTTCTTAATTATGTCGCCATCCTTTTCAACTGCTTTCTTCTTTGCATCATCATTTTTAGCTTTCTTCTTTGCTGTTCCTTCTACACACGCACACTTTGGTTAATTAGCATCTTTAATCGCATCTCATTACTTATCTTCATCTCTTCCTTGATCAGCAATTTGGTTTAATTTGGGTATATTAATTGTACTAGGATTGCAGAAATCAAAAGGTATTGTGTCTAAAGCTTAATTAGGCTTTAAATGGGATATGGGCAAAATTCAAATTGGTAAAAACTAATACCTAACTTTTGATGTAAAATTTCATTACCGTGTCAGTGCTTAGAATTCGCATAACAACCTCAGGCAGGCAATTCAAAATGCTGTTTTAGGTTTTTGACTGTACCTGGTTCAAAAAAATTAAATAAAAACTTGTGTTTTTTAGAGCAATTGTAGTTCATAACAATCTTTTACCTGGAATTTCTGGGGACTCAGTATCATGCCTGGACTTCTTTCCAAATATGTCTTTCTCTTTCTTCAAGCAAAGTGGTGGTTCTTTAACACATTCAGCTTCACAAACTGCTACATCATTCCTCTCAGCTTTTCTAGATTTTCCCTTCTTGGCATCACAATAGCTCTTATCAATTGATGGTCGATTTTCACCATGACCTGTCACTATATTGATTTAGCTGAATTTCTATTCTCAGTTTCTCAGTCTTATGTTTTAAAGGTGGTATGTAATATATAGTAGGAAAGGAAAGTACTCAATTCACTTAAAAATTTGATCTGATTACAAAATTTAAATGAGCATATATGATTAAGTATTACACTTAATTTAATTTCTCAAGGAAAATTAAGATAAGTCTATAAGAACTACTAAATCAATTTATGAATGTGTCTACCTTGAAACTCTTCTCCTCCTCCTTTCGTCGATTCTGTTAGTCTTAGAATAGTAGTATCTTCAAAAGATGCAATATTTCTCTTGCGCTTCTTCTTCAAAGAAGTATTTATTTCAGTATCAGGTGGCAGTTGAGTTGCCACCAAAGCTTTGAGAAAAGAGCCCTGCTCCATCTGAAGGACAACAGAGATCGACAGGGTTTCTGACAAGTGGTACTCTTTTCCTTGCCAACATGTCTGCAAGACAAGGCAAGGCCAGGCCATATGTATATAAATTAAATGAAATGAAATCTACAGCACAATTTAAAAGGTAAAAAAAAAAAAAACATAACAGAAATATGACCCACAATAAAAGCCTCGATATTGATTCTTCCAAGTTCAGGAAAGTATAGTCCATGCTCACTTGCAAACATTCCTGATCAAAACAACACAACACAACTTGATTGTTAGAGAATCAGAGAGTGAAATTAATTGGTTTGTTTGTAATGAGTAGAGAGATTGAGAGAAGAAGAAATGGGTGACTTTTGATAGATGCGACGGTGTCATTAGGAGAGACAGCTATGGCGAGATGAGTATCGAGAGAGGTATCAACAAAAAGCGGGACCAGATCTGATCCGGCCATCAGCCTACTTGGAGTTGGAGTGGTAGAGAAGTCGTGGAGAGATAGGAGCAGGACGGAGAAGGAGGCGGAGGGAGGAGAGGAGAGAGATGAAGCGGCGGCTCGGTAGGAAATAGGAATTGCTTCTGGACTGCAAATTATCGGGTTAAGGGTTTAGCAATTAGCAACTCAGATTCAGATTCAGATTCAGATTCAGGATGGGGTCCTCATGTAAGAGACACAGAGGGGCAAAAGGGTTTAATCCAGTCGGATGGGATCCACCTGTAATACAAATAAATAAACAAATAAAGGAGACTTCATTATTTTCTTTTTACGGATTAATTTTCTATTTATTCTAAAAGACTTCATTATTTTCTTTTTATCCCTATCCTCTTTAATATTTAATATATCCCCTAACATTTTTTTTTTTACCCATAGAATTAATTATTCACATTTACCCATAATATAGACCTGGGTGGGACAATGTAGTTATTCCATAAAATTAATATCAGTTCCTTGACCTGATAATCGCAGTTGGGCCGGCATTTTTTTCCATAACCAAAAAATTAAATAATATAATATTAATAACCAAATTTTAAAAATTATTTTATCCATAACCAAACCGCCCCTCCGTGAGGCGGTCCATTTGTGCCGACCAAACCGCCTCCCCATGGGGCGGTTCGATTTTTTTTTTATTATTTTGTGTATAAAATGATTATTTTCTTTCTCCAAAGTCACAATAATCCACTCACTCTTCTTCCACTCACAATAATATAAAATGATTATCGGGTTTTGTAATCGAATCGAATGGTTAAAATTTATCTAAGGAAAATGGTTCACAACATAAGTTAATTGAATAACTTACAAATATAAATACAATATTTATTGAATTAACTCTTCCTGCGTCCAAACAGACCAAGTCTACTTCTTAGGATTCTCGGAAGTGGATGACGGCGCGACACTAGCGGTTGTAGAGCCCCGACTACTCCCCGAGTGACTTCCCGACCGGGTCGCCCGCTTCCAGAAGGTCCCGCATCGGCAACCACTCTAGCATTCTCTCTTTCGTTGGCTTCGTTTATTGCCTCTACAATGCATTTCATTGAATATTAAGTATCAATATTTAAATTTAATTTCAAATCATTTTTAAGTTGTGTACGATCATCTACATACCTCTAATCGCTCGTCGTAGTCGAACGGTGAGCCTCATGTCCCACTCGCCGACCTTGCATCCCGTCCATTTCCATTACGCGCCGCTTGTATTTCCTCCTTCCCTTTCGATCCATTTCTTATCGGGAACCACCGTAGGCCCAAGGTAGTATGGCCACTGTACCGGTTGGGGTAGCTGTGAAATGATGCTCCCTGTGTGTTCGAAGGCAATCGGTATGGTAATAGTTGTCAACAAAGACGTCTTCAAGGAAATTCCTTTTTGACAAACCGCCATAACATGAGAACACGGAATGCGAACTAACCGCCATAAAACGACTCGTACTTGCATGCGCGTTCATGAGTTTGTATAATGCCACTTTGTCCCACCACCGGTGGAATGATCTCACTTGGAACCCGCACTTCATATATTCGTACTGTGCCGCCATATGCTACAACGTGCATGACGTAACATTTTTCTCTCGTGTTTTCTTAATTTCTCCTCCACTCTATCTCGAGAATAGTTGGTCCCTACTCGCTAATACAAGTGGCTTTAGCATGCCTCTCAACAAACCAAGCATTTAACTTGTAAAATGTATCCTCCACCAAAGTGAAACCACGGGTAACATACGGCTCTCGTTTGAAGACATTGTTTAACGACTCGACCCATTAGTGGTCATAATTCCCCATCTCCAACCTCCATCACATGATTGAAATATCTTCTCATATGCCGACGGCTCCATCGGATCGCGCGGACGTCTCTTGCCCGCCTTCACTAAGTAGGCATTTGCCTCTCGGAAATGTCTACAAAAAATAGAAATATATCTCGGTGATACAAGTCGTGCAAATGTAAAAAAAAAAAAAAAATAATGCATACATACTCCGGCAAAATCTTTGAACATCTCTTCCATTCGTCGTGGTTTTTTCCTCTTGCAGCCAATTTTGAACCCGTCGGCAACCCATTCTCTGCGCCGGTATTTTTGTACGGGTTATCCGAAATGTGTTGCATGCAGCACACGTGCACGAGACTCTCCCGTATTCGTGTTCCACCCATAGTTGAGGCTATTAAATACATGCTTGATGCCCTTGTGCTTGGTCCGATATCACGCAGACGAACCTATTCCTTATCACCTCTCTTCTCGAAATGACATGAAAAAACCCCAATTTGGACCATCCTCCCTGTTGAATAATGGCAAAAGCTATGGGTAACAGCTGGTTTTCAGCATCATATGCACATGCTATAAGCAGAGCCCCACCATACCGGCCGGACATGAAGCATGCATCGATGCTGATCACAGGTCTAACATATTGAAATGCTTCAATACATGGACCGAAAGCCCATGCTATGCCCTTGAATTGTACCTCACCGGGTGTATCGGTTGGTACATGCCCATTGCTCGAACTCCGGTTCCCGGATTTGTACTTGTTATGGCCATCGGCGGTGGTGCGAGGAGATTGTACGACCCCCTTCCAGGGTTCCGAATCATCGCATACCGCAAGTTCCCGACCCCTCCACAACCTATTGTAATGTGGGACTACATGTTCATAGACCCGTCTCACCGCACGAGCGACCTCCTTAATGCTCATCGCAGGGTCCTCCTTAATGTCTGTCATAATTACATCGGCAATAAGTGCTGCCGTCATCGCACTATGATCCGATCTTCTTGACGCAATCTTGCAAGTGTGTGGTCCTTCGACCTTCTTAATTATCCATGCCTCTCCCTTGCCTTTAGACGCGACGGACATTTTCCATTTGCACTTTCTATCCTTGCAAATCACAACATACCGGTTCCTCTCCCGCCCGGCCACCGTAAACTCCCAATTACCCTTCAAATGGAACCGCTTAACTTTGGTCGACAATTCTTCTATGTTGGTGTAAAGTGGCCCGGGCTAATCTCTTCGTTGTATACAACGCGTGTCCCAAAAAAAAAGAAATGTCTCGCTTCTTCAAAAAAAGTAGTGTCATTGAATGTCCTTACCGGGTGCTTGTCTCCTCGTCCCCGATCGGAAATTTGTCTTCAATTGGAGGAGGCATAATCTCCTCATCATCGCCCTCTCGATAATCTGTCCGAACCCCAATCCCCATCCCAATCATCACCAGTATCTATTTCCTTTGTCGGTATCTCATCAATATCATCAAAATCAATGCCTCTATCATTTTGATCGACTGTGGACTGTCTTCTAGGTTCGGGGGGCTGTAGTTAGGTAATGGATCGCAGTGCGATTGGTATCCAACCCGACCAACACATGACCATCTTCTAGTTTCGGCCGGGGTGCAACACTATACTCAGGTACTTGCAAATACCTATCTCGTCTCATAGGCTCACGAGGGGGTGAGTTCACATCCTGGTTGTGATCATAATCCAGGTTGTTTTGGGTAGAAAGTCCAGCCCCAGTATCCAGGTTGTTCTGGGTAGAAGGTTCTCTCCTGACACCAACTGGTTAAATCGAAACTTTTTGCAAAATAGGTCCATTACGGGATTAAATTGGACTCAAAAAATCCGTACATAGCTTTCCATATATCCCGCTCTTCTATAGGATATTTTATATAGTAAAGTTTGGCACCTTAGGGCGGTTGATTGTTAATTCGGGTACCGATTTGTACGGTAAATTGGACACGGTCCCAACCGGTTTGTTGCATTATTACTTCCTTTACTTCATAAATTGAAGTATTGGCATTCACCGGAAGCCGTAAGTCGCATCTTTCGAGTATTTGCATCCAAACTCTCCTTTCGTGATTTTTCCACCAAAGTACAATGCAATGAACATTTTTGAGTTTTTTCGACATTACAAAAGAAATTTGTCGTTCAATATTAGTTTTTTTTGTTTATTTATGAAATTTTTAACATTTAAAAAAAAATTAAAAACCTCGGTCACTTGTTGATCGCAATCGCCTCGTAATCGCCTAAAAAATCGCCTCGTAGCACTTGTTTGAGAGCGGAAGTCGGTTTGGAAGAAGAGTGAGTGGATTATTGTGACTTTGGAGAGAGAAAGTAATCATTTTATACACAAAATACAAAAAAAAAAATAATCGGACCGCCCACATGGGGGGGCGGTTTGGTTTGAGGTAGACCGCCCCACGGGGGCGGTTTGGTTATGGATAAAATAATTTTTAAAATTTGGTTATTAATATTATATTATTTAATTTTTTGGTTATGGAAAAAAATGCCGGCAATTGGGCGTTAAGTTAACGGTGAAAGTGAAAAATATGAGATAGAAACACAAATTCTTTATTAATTCGATCATCCAAACCAATACCGTGACATATTCTTCTTGTACGGCACTTTGCCTAGCATCGGGGGCGGATGAGGATTTTCATCGGGATAGGGTAATAAATTATTGAATCGGATTTAAATAACTAATTGAATTTAAACTCATTAAATAATTAAATACTAATGATAAAAAAATAGTATTCTTTAAATTGAAAATTAAATATAACATACTATAAAAAAGGTTAATATAAAAAAATATGATAAAAAAACCATTTGATAATAAAATCATCAAACTACCAATTAAAACAATCCAAAAAAAAAACAACAACAAAATAGTATTCTTTTATATTATCTTTCTACATATTAAAAACAATCCAAAAAAAAATTTCTAAAAAAAAACTTTTTCAAAAAAAAAAAAACAAAAAATTAAATACTAGATAATTAAATCAATGAAGAGAGTTTTCATCTACGGATCTTCATGGTTTGAAAGTTTGCATAATTATTTCATTATAGACATGTTTAAACAACTTATTTTCAATAAAAATAACCAACACATCATTTATCCATTGATCTCCCATAGTACTTTATAAATTTGTTTTCACATGTTGACCCCTAAAAAAATGAGAGAAGAAAACAAAAAAGTGAAAAAAAAAATAATAATGAAGAAGAAGAAAGAAATAGGGAAAAAAAAAAAAGCTGAAAATGGAGGCATCTATTAATACACAAAATGGTGAAGAAAAATGGAAAAAAAAAATGATAGAAATGGACGGCTCCATTGTACATATGAAATAGAGAGGAAAAGAAAATAGATTGCTCTCCTCATGTTTCTCATTAAATCTTACAAGTGATCTCATCTACCTATTTTATTTATTTATTTTAGACTTGGTCCACAAAATTCATACACAAATTTTCTTATATAGTCTATATGAACTCAATCTAAATTAAAGGAATAACATTTCTTTCTCAACAAACAAGAAACTCATTTGGGAAGTCCTTAAGAAGGTCACCCGTAAAGGCTGTGAGTAAAAAAATGCATTTCGATGTTAATTTTTTTGTAGCATCTGGAAGAGAAATGAGAAAAACAAACTTATTACAGATTCAGGGTAGGGCAAAGGCTCAGAATTCGGTTTCTATAAAATAGTTTTGAATTTTCAGGGCAATGAATTGGATTCGCCCCTGCCTAGCATGTCTTGATCTACTACTTTCACAGTTTAATCGTTAAGTTTAATTTTGCTATATATTGAGTTTTACGCATTAATATATTATATATAGCGCATTTGAATTTTTTACAATGAATAATGGCATTCAATAATTGTATTCAACAAGTGGTTCTAAAGTACTATTCATTATTTTTCACTTTGATTTTTTAAAAGTCTTACAAATATTCGGACGAGTATATGGATATAATAATATAGATTTTATTTTGAGTTTTGACCTAATTTATGGATGTATGAATTTATTTATGATAGCAACAAAATCATTAATTACAACCTGGTTTCACACCGATCGACTCGGACGTAAAAGTCGTGATCAAGTAGGTGATCGGGTCCAGAACCCTAAAGTAAAACAACTTCAACTTTTATTTTTCAATTATAGCCGTCTGATCAGATAGGGTTGCTTCAATATTCGCGCCAAAGTAAATCGGACGGTCCAGATATAAACACAAAATTTTAGTTACTATTGGAGTTGGAGAGATGCGGATGCGATCTGGATCAGATGAATTCACAACCTCTGAGATATCTCAAACTTTGCGTGACTTTTTGGAATATCTCAATCGTTCAAATACGTTATGCACGAATCTCAAAGCACAAATAATACTGCCCCCCTACGTCCCCCGAATAAGACACCGGACACGTCGGTCACGCAAAAATTGAGATATCTCAGAGGATACGCACTCTGATTTGACTTTGTGAAGTTGTGGGAGATTTTCGATTTCATATTTTCATTATGTCGTGAATTGAAGATGGGACCACAGAGCTAACTTCAAATGGGACCGATCATGCAGAGACTTGTAACAATAACATTCTACAGCTTTTACTCTCTCCATTTCTGAATGAAACGGAGGTGTTTGATGATTAGATTAGGAGGATTAACAGCGGGATATAGGGATGTAAACAGAGCGGATAATGCTAATATTGTATCCGCATCCGTTCTTATCAATGAGATGAATGGGTAAATAAAAACAAAATTTGATCAAACTTACAGTGCTCTTTAATTTCAACGGTTCCGATCGACCAACATACAACATATTCCCGTACTTCTTCATTAACTCACAAAACAAGAGTTTTTATTTTTTTCAACGAGCGGATATGAATACGGATACAGATAGTAAACGGATATTAAAATTTAAAACCATATCCGTCTTAAACAGATACGGAACGGATAATCCACGAATACAGATTCAAATACGAATATGGAGCAGATAATTGTCGGATATTGAGTAATTCTACTAAATTTCATAATTTTAAATTACCTAAATTGATAAAAATTTAATGGACTTTTTAAGTTTACACAGTGACAATTATGCATGACTAATTGCTTATTGATTTAGAGAACCAGTCCATTATCCTATCAAAATTTTTGGACTTAAATGAACATGTATGTTTTTTGGAAAGTTTGCAAGAGTGAAATGAATTGAAAGCTGCTATTATCACGGAATTATCCATATCCGTATCCGGATTATTTTTCTATATACTAAAAATATCCATATCTGTATCCGTATCCGTTTAATCTGGATACAGATTATAAGTGGATTCGGAGCGGATTATCCGCAGATAATCCGAATCCGTTTACACCTCTAGCAGGATAACATATATATCAAAGAAAATAAATAAATAAATAAATATATATATATATATATATATATATATATATATATATATATATATATATATATATATATATATATATATATAAGTTGCTCATATCTAAATTCACAAAAATTTATATTTAATACGCAATGTATTTTTACAATTCTCTCTATCCTAAGTCCTAACAACTCTTTAAGGTTTCAAAACGTGGTATTGAGTTAGCTAAATTAGATCTCTTCTAAGGTATTATCAACTGGATCAGTGACCTAATTTAAATGTAATATTAACACATGTTTTAAAAATTAAAAATATAATTAAGTACATTATAGTACAGTAAAAAAGATATTTATTTAAAATTTTGTTTTTTTGCAGTTACTGCTCTACACGTGGAATTTCCATGCATTGTACAACTTAATTATAATTAATTAAGATCACTGACTTAATTTGTAACATCAACAAGATAGGAAAGTCTTTTTTCTTTAATCCTTTCACAAAACCTTTCACAAAATCTTAAATTTGTAACATCAGTAAGTCGAGAAAACTAAACTCTCTTTCTCTCTATTTGTATTACAATTGTATCACACGCCCAGACCAAATCCAAATCGCTTATGCATCTTTGTTTGTTTGTTTGTTTTTGTAACATCCAAATAATATTTGATTTTCTCTGATATTTTGAAAATAATTAAACAAAAAATTCAAAATTTATTTATTATCTAATAACATTTTAACTGTGTTTAAAGATTTTTTCTATTGTTTATTAAATTTTGTCTCTTTCTATATGTATGACAAGAAGACTATTTTGAACTTTGTTATTGAGAGACTTTATTTTTGTTCTTAGTTTAAAGATGGGTTCCAAATTTGTTATTATATAAATAGTTATTATGCTATCAAAGTTAGATCATATTCATATTCATGCTTTTTCAAATAGAAGAGCAGGATTTTATTTTTTCAAATCCCAACTATCAAAATTTACACCACCTAAAATTCTCAATCCCAACGATCAAAACCAACACGTAAATCAGCTAACAACTATTTTGGATTTATTATCCGACGATTATTAGAGAACTCAAAAAGTCATCCAGACATAAACAACCCAACCTTAATTAATTATCCAGATAAGGTACGGGACAGAGAAAAAAACATGTAGGAAAAGTAACATAAATAAAAATATGAATAAGGTAGATAAGGATGGAGAGAAAAAACAAATACGGGTCTCTCAAGTCTCACCTCTATAATATTAAATTTTCATTTTACTCATTTAACCTTTACATTTCCAATGTTTTCAAAGTCAGTCTAAAAATGAAGTAATTAAAAGAAGATTACTAGATTCCAATTCTTTCTTGCATCTATTTGATTACCGAATTTTCGTTACTAAATATTTTGTAATTTTGAGTTAATAGCATGCATATTTTGATATCTGTCAAATAGAATTTTAAATTAATTAATCATTTGGTAGTTATTAATTTCAAATTAACTAAAATTATCTTGCTAATTTGTTAAGCAAAAATGACACTTCACTTTAAATGTTAACTTATTATACTAAAAAAAAAAAAAATACATCTAGACATTTTGTATATTATTTTCAGTTATTGTTTAACATATGAACTTTCAGTTATTAATTCACATATGCATTTTAAATAGTGTTAGACGAACACATTTTGGACATCGTTCATTTTCACATGGAAATGGAAATAACTCCAATGCCATGTGGTATTTATTATTATTATTATTTATTTTTGAAGAAACAATACCACACCTGTATCCGGTTATACTTAATTTTAACAATAAAAATGAAATAAATGCAAATGACAGTTCCACATAAATGATAAAAGCAGGTAAAATTCGACAACATGAATTGGGATGAATTTATTTAGATCATAGTCGGCCTACATTAAAACATCCCAAATGAAGTTTGTTTTTATTGATCACAAACCACATGGAGGGTAGACTCTTCTGTGATGTCATCGAACAACTTCCAACAATTATGATCTTGTAGGATCTTCCCATCTAAGATCAGCTTCTGCTGGTTCGGTGGGATACCGAACTTATCTTCAATTTTAGCCTTCACACTGGCAACGGTGTCAACAATATTGATCTCGATGATACATTCTTTACCCGGGTAGGTGACAGTCCTGTCTTTCGACACAATTTTCAAACTGATTAATTTATACTTGTAGGGTCTCTCACTGGTTAATTCATACCTCGGTACTGACACGCCTCCTCTTAGGCGTAGAACCAAGAGGAGGGTCGACTCCTTCTGGATGTCGTAGTCGGCAAGAGTGCGGCAATCTTTGAGCTGCTTGCCGGCAAAGATAAGGCGCTGTTGGTCAGGAGGAATACCCTCCTTGTCTTGGATCTTGGCCTTTACATTGTCGATGGTGTCAGAGCTCTCCACCTCAGGAGTAATGGTCTTTCCATTGAGGGTCTTCACAAAGATCTGCATCTGCACTACACACACACACAGTACGATGAATATAGAATGATCATCAGAATTCCAAACTTTGGAGTTTAATTAGCAATTCATTTTGCCCGCATCTGTATCGCTAACCATAATATAGAATGAATGAATAATCAAAGGTGTGGAAGTTTTTTTTTTTTTTTTTTAAATCAATATCGCTAGCCTCAAATTCTCTCAAATCGCTAACCCACCTTTTCATCGGATTAGTAAGATAGCACTGTTTCCATGCTATTCTTATTTTGTATATTTGACGTTTGGATCGCAGCTAATCTGGAACAGTACTGAAACTATTCCTAACCCTACCCAAACTCACCCTATAATTAACTCTATAAGGAAATTTCAAGAAAGAGATGAATATAATACCTTGTAGAACAACAATTTCTTGAAGAGCGCGGAGAGAGAGAAGCTTTAGAAGTCAACTTGTGAAATAGCTTTGGAAGCGACAAGAGGAGGTAGGGGGTGCGCGCAAATGGATCAAATGGATCGGATAATATTCCACCACATCCGGATCCATATCCAAAAATTTAAATATCCGTGCGGATACCAATACGAATATAGTTTTGAATTTTAATCATTCGTATCCAAATAATAAATATATATCACATAGTTTAATATATATTATGAAAATATTTATGTATATATTTATAAATATCCGATATCCAATTATCTGTACGTATTCGTTTAATATCCAATTCGTATCCGTATCCGAAAAATAAAAGCGAATACGGATATGATTTTATCACTATCGGATCTATTTGCAACCCGGAGGAGCAATTTATAAAAATAGATGGACCTCCGAACCAAACGGCGTGGATATTAAATATAAAAATCGACAATTGTCACATGACAAAGGAAACTCAAATTTTGCATTTAGATCCATACCGTCCAATCTTCTCTTGCACGGTGAAGATCTCAACTCACAATTGTCCGAATTCGCGGACTTGACCTCTTCATATTAATCCAATTGAATCCCCGGGTTTGACTCCCATTGATTTTGTGTCACTGATTGCTTGTCCTAAGTTTAAGTCAGTGAAAAAAGATTTTTTAAATTTAACCACAAGTTTTTCACAGTGCAGTGGTTGAAAAAACAAGCATTTAAAACTTACCCCTACCCCGTCCTCTCTCCCTTGTAAAATCTCTCTCGCCTTTTCTCCAACAAGGTAACCAATCAGATGGTCCCGTCCTGTGTACACTGTCTCATCACTGGTCTCAGGAACGGATTCAAAATTTTTGTAGGACAAAAAAAATATCGAATCGAATTTAAACTCATTAACTAATTGAGTATTTGATAAAAAAAATAATACTTTAACTTATATTTATAATGCTCTGAATTAGATATTTAAATAGCTCTGTAATTTCTGATATGCTGACTTATAATTATAAATACCAGTTATAATTCAAGAAATTTATTTGAATATTAACTATAAATTTAAACCGAATTACTAATTAAACATTTAGAGGGAGGCAAAATAATTTTCAGGAGGAAGGGGGCAAAGTCAGTCAGAACCAATAAATTTTCATTAAAACTCAAAATCCAAGGGGGACAACCTACACTGGGTTTGCCCTTGATTGATCTATATATCTTTGCTCTCTTCCCAGTTCTGACTAAGCCAACTCAAAACCCTAACCCTATTGTCACCTCCCCTCCGCTTATGCTCAAACACTACTACAAAAAGGTGATTCCTACACTGCGGCTGTACACGGATTTTCTCTGTTTTAAATAAAACCGTGTACCAAATACGATTTTTCCAATGATCAACGATATCTCTAAAAATTCTCAACAGATTTTTTTATTAAAAAACAGTGTGAGAAATAAACCGTGTGAGAATCACCCTTCCTACACGGATATTTAATTAAATATCCGTGTACAAATGACTTTCCTACACGGATATTTAATTAAATATCTGTGTAGCTCTATAACATTCCTACATGGATATTTAATTAAATATCCGTGTAGGAATGGTGAGAGAGCTACTAATAAAAATCCGTGTAGGAAAGGGTTATTGTACACGGATTATTGTTTAAATAACAGTGTAGAAAGGCTAGAGAGCTACATGGATTTATAGTGAAAAATCCGTGTAGAAATGTAGTTTTAGGGTTTTGGTTATATAAAAAGGTCTTTTCCCTTCAACGCCCTTTTGATTCTATAATACTCTCTCTATCTCTGTATTAAAATATTGGTTTGATTTCAACTCATAGCACAACTGGGATTTGAGATATTTGAAGTTGTTATTTTCTCCTCTCTATCTTGCTAAGGTTAGCCATGTGTGTGTGTGTATATATATATTTTTTTTTTTCTCTAATTTTCTGTTACTTATTATTACTTATTTAGATAATGTGTAATTATTATTGCTTATTTCTCTTTTATTTTTCTTTTCGGTTTTGTAGGATTTTGGTTGGTTATTGTTCTCTTCGCCTTGTTTGGTTACTATCCTCTTCGCCACCCTCCCTTCGTAAATTCATATAAGATGCAATAATTTTTTTTCTTACGAAATTAATTTTCAGTGGTTCGTATAAAAGCCATACAGATTCAATTAATTTTATGTATAAATTTTAATTGAGAATTTTTATTCTCTATTATGTATGTATGTATGTATGTATGTATGCACAAATATGTTGATCCTTGTATTTTTCATTGGAGATGCAATATTGTTTGAGACCTTTAATCAAGAGACATCATGTCATGGATCACATGCAAACTCTCTTTTTAATATGTTGGATCTAATACAACTTAGTATGTATGAAATTTCGTGCTATAGTAGATCATAGTTATGAATTTTGGCAACATGAGCCCAACTTATAGAAATTTGGCCCAAACCTTGATCACATTGTTATTAAGTGGTAAGGACATAATTTTTATACAAACATTGTATTGGATCTTGAGGAGTGCATGTCATGTGTTAGATCACATGAGATTGCATGTACAAAATGCTATGTATATATATATGTTGCAAATGGCTATGTATTTATTTTTGCAAAATGCTATCTATATACAAAATGCTATATATTATTTTTGCAAAAGACTATGTATATTCAATCTGAAATATATAATTATTGGCTAGCAAAAGTGGAGGCTAGCTAAAAAAAATAATAATAAAATAAAATAACAAAACCCTACACGGATTTAGAAATTACATTCTGGGAATCTGGTTTTTAAAATAAAAGCTGCTATTTTAATGGCTAGCAAAAGTGAAGGCTAGCCAAAAACAAAAAAAAATAAAAATAAAAATAAAAACAAAACCCTACACGGATTTTTAATTGAAAATCCATGTAGCTCTCTTCAAGAAATTTTTAAATAGATGAACCTACATTCCTACACGGTTTTTTAATTACAAAACCATGTAGGAATGTTGGTTTATTTATTTAAATTTTCTTTAGAAGAGCTACACGGATTTTTAATGAAAAATCAATGTAGGAATGTTGAGATTCCTATACGGATTTATAATTAAAAATCCGTATAGCTCAAGTTGGATGTCTACACGGCTTTTAATTAGAAATCCGTGTAGATTGTTGATAATTGCGCACATGGATAAATATCCGTTTGCAATAGATGACACATTCCTACACTCTAATATCCTACACTGTGCAGGAAATCCGTGTAGCTCTTCGTGACTTATCCGTGTACAATCACCATATTCTGTAGTAGTGAAAGCAGCTCCACCTCTCTAACTAGGTAACAAATGGCTTCCTTCCTGTTCTTAGCATTTCTCTTTTCAAATCTTTTCTCCAAGCTCCCATCACATTTTTTCTTCTTCCTCAAATCTTCCTCTCTCTTCCACTTAATTTCCTCTGTTTTTTCAAGGATTTCAAACTGCTACTCGAATTACAGCATTTGACTTAATTGTGTATACTTGTTTTAGAAATTTCTTTTGATAGTACGTGCATATTTTTGTTATAGTCTTAATTTGGGTTTCAAACGATCATATCTCAACTTTAGAGTTTAGATCACATCACACTCACATTTAAAATATTAGAAACATATATGTTATTGGTATTGAAGAAACTTCTTGCTCTGCCACGTTAGTGTACTCTCTGTGTGCTAATTTCAGTATTACCAGCAAGGTCCATTACTATTAGTGGTTCCTACTAGTTTTTGTACTAGTACTGGTAGGTATCAAACTTATAGCATGCACCGAATATGACTATTCCCTTTTTTTAGTTATTACTTATTAGGAGGCATGAAGGAATGCAGAGTTCGCAATATTTGCGAGTTATATGAAAGAACGCAAAAATGAGTTACTTGATGGTTCTGAAACATTGACATTAACAACATTCAAAAGTAACATCATTTTTCATTATATTACAATTATATCCACTTTGAATAATGTATGTTCAGCTGGCTTTACAAAGATGAGATTTTTTCTTCTTTCTTTCTTCCCTTTAATGGATTTTTTTTTTCTTCCTTCTCACCAAACTTTCAATTGAGCGAGGTTACCTGGGCTAATTACAAAAGAGAGAAGTAAGTTTGATTGAAGATCCAGATTACCTGGGCTAACTAGAAACGAGAGAAGTAGCTTATTGACACGTGTCATTTTGAAGTTTGATTTATTGGTCGGCTTATCTCTTATTTATGTGCCTTTACAAATTGTTCTAGCAAGAGTCTTGATTAATTGCTATCTCTATTACATATTTTAGGAAGATGCAGCCACCTCTGATCCTCCCCCCGGTCAACAATTTAATTAATGGGAACGACTATTACAATGAGGCTTTTTTTATAGTTCCAACAGCTACCTATATGGGATGCAACATCCACCGAGTTACGAGAGTAGGCAGAGAGAATGCGGAGATTAACACAGAGGTTCTTGCAAGGAAAAAAGAAGCCGGAGAAAACAAAAATATATGGGATTCATGATGGGGTCATTTGGCAACAACGGATTAAACCTCCTTAAAGTTTAAACCGCTTCTTTTAGCTTTCTTAGCCGTTTAATCTTGCCAAACACCGGTTCCTTAGCGCGGATTAAGATCACCTTCTTTAGCCTGGATCTTAATCTTCTACCCGAACTTTAAGACACCTATACTCCTTTCTTTAGCTTCTTTAATTTTCATACACGGATTAAGATAACCAAATATTCGATTCTTAGCGCTCCTTAAGCACTTAATCCTCTACTCTTAATTCATTGTTGCCGAACGGCTCCAATAGAACTTAGAGAAGGGTCGTGGTCTCGTCGGTCAGCCGGTCAGTTTCAATCTTTTATTGTTTCCTTCATACAACATAGAATTATCTAAGGAGGAATGGAAGGAAAGGAAAATATGGGACTCACAAGGTTATTTTGACAAGAATTTTGGATGGAGGGTATATTGTTTGATATTTTGAGAAGGTGGGTTATTTGATCAAATTTCACATACAAAAAGGCGGTATTTTGGATACTTTAAGAAGAAGCGACAGATGCAGAAAATTATAAAGCTAGAAGTGTGTTCCAACTTCCAACTGAGCTCGAACTTATTAGTTTATTCATAAAATTGAAGTATGTTATTGCATTATTGACTTCGACATTTCGTGTCACTTACCTCGCTTCTTCCTTTACTAAAAAAATTCTCCCATCGGCATCTCCTCCCATTTTCTTCCCTCCTTCCCTTTTTTTTTTTTATTAGTCATAATTATATGAGGACAATAATTAAGGTCCTAGCCTATATATAGCCACATTCAAGGTGCCAAATCCATGTTTGATTTCACCTAATTGTGCTTCTGAAATTTCAACTACAGAAGTGAAGGTGAGTTTTCTATAACTAATTAACACACACACACACACACAATACACATTGTTTACTTTTTTCTCAACTGGTTCCGCAATTTAGTAAGTTTACAATTAAACTCAACTCCGATGTCCAATTTAATTATGACCTTTTTCTTAACTTGATCTTAAGCGAACAGCATCTCCTTAAACAAGCTTAAGACATTTTGTTTAACCTTACAACCAAAAATTAAGCTCAGAATTTCCCTCAAGAAACGGGTCTCCTTAGTGCCTGCTTAAGCCCAAAAGAGCCTTTATCTTTTATGGTTTTACCTCATCCAGAGGCTCCTTTAAGTCTTCTTTTATTTTTTCAATATTTTTCATCGTTTCTCGTTCTTCCTTTCAGAACGGTTCCCTAGACGTGCGAAGAAAAATTTCTTCTTCGATCTTGCCTGCGTCGTGAACTCGCCAGCGATGAAATAATTGATTTATGTCATAGGAAGCTTCACACCGAGAAGCCCTACCGATCAAGATTCCCAATTAACAGGTTTTTGTTTCCTGGTATTGTTTAAAATTCTCTTCTATTGCATCGGTGCTGGGACAAGCAATAAAAGTTTCTGTTGAGGTTTTCTTTGTTCTATCTTCGTAGTTTGTTGATTTTCTTACTGTGAGTTAAGTTTAATCATTGCTGTTGCTTTGTTTTTTCTCAAAATCAAACTTTAGGGTTCTTCAATTTTGTCCCATTTCCTGTGGCGATAAAATTCCCTTACTGTTGTTGTCTTGTTTGTCTCTTAAAAATCATCACTACTGATCTGAGACAATTGGTGCCTGTGTTTTCATAGATTGATTTATCAGCATTTCTTTTTAAAATCCACAACAATTAAGAATGGAAATGAAGGTACTTCACAATAAATCTGATTTCGAACTGGGCCAAAATTTTTTGTTTTTGTTTATTGAGATGCGCTTGTTTTGATTTCTGATAACATTCCAATTATTTTATGGTTCAAATTTGAATTGCAAACTTACATCATGCACTGCTACATTTTTTTAATAAAGTTTATTTAATGCAGTAAATTAAATGTTAGTTTTACTGACTTAATCAAAATTAACATATTATTAATTGAATCTGATTTCTAATTCGAACACGTCTTCCTTAACACGCATTAAATTTTTAATGCCTACCTACCCCTGAGAAGTGAGAAGGGGCTGCCGAACATGGTCTACGAATTTAGCTACAAACGCCCAATTCTACTAACTTTACTATTAATTAATTTTCTTGAAATTCGATCGGAACACAACACATACTAGACAGCTTAGTCTACGTACGCATGGCTCGGACCTCATGGTGGGTCCCAATATTCATTTGTTTAAGTTTGAATATTGTCAGGTATAGCCATAGGTATTACATAATATATATACGCCTAAGAGCTTTCCATAAAAAAAAGGTATCACATAATTAATATAAAATAATATTCCATTATTCTGTAATATTCATGGTCCGAATCTTAGTAATAGACTAATTAATACTAGACTAGTAGTGGATCCCATATGTACAGTTCCTCCAATAATTGATGCTAAAATCATAATTTTTAATTTAATATAAAGATGGTAATTAAAAAAAATTCGGTAGACCGGAATAAAATAAGAAATTGAAATATTTTCCTTCTATTTTGTTCTTTTCCCAACTACAGGGCATACCAATAACATAGTTTTTCTCCATAAATTCAATGATAAATAAAATTAATAGGAAGCTTTCTTATATCTGTTTTCATTTTTATTGAAATTTATTTGAAATTATTTAACTAATTGGGCATTAAAAGATAAGGAAATAATTTTAGCATTAACGTCTCATATTATTTTTTTAATTTTTGTCTTAACATTTTTTTTCAAAAGAAAAATTGTGCTCATTTTTTTTCAAAAGAAAAAAATTGTGCTCATTTTTTTCTTTCTATTTTATTAGTACATAACCAGCTTCTATAAAGCATATCTGAGTTTCCCATCTGATTAGGCCAATTATGATTGATTCACCTGATTCTAATGCCACGATCTAATTCCAATTCCGATTTTGCGAACCATGTTTTTTTTTTTCTTTTCTATTATCCATATTGTAATTGACGACAGAAAGGCTTTTGAAACTTTGATTTGTAATGTAGAAAGGCATTTTACATTTGACTGGTTGTTCGAAGTTATAATTTACCATAGTTAATTAGCGAAATAATCATATATAATTTCCTTGAAACAGTTAATAAAGGAGGTGAAGTAGTGCAGTATGGGGAATGCACGCAGCATGTTTTATTCTGGAACCGTTGAAGCTGTAGCTGGAACAATAGTAACCGGTGTTGTCTCCTTAGTCACAAGCGGTTATGAGATGCATGAGGCATTCGATGAGACCCTGCGTAGGCTGCATGAAGAGGTGATCAAAATCCAATCTGCCATCGAAGAAGCAAGAGGGCGACGGATTACCAACCAAAAATTGCTGGTGTGGTTGGCAATGCTTGTAGATGCAGCATACCGCGGGGAGTACTATCTTCGTACCTTCAAAAGCAAGAGTTCACATCCACCATTGATAGAAAGTACTGAAGGTACGAGCAATTTGCTTATTGACCCCACCAGTCATCCGGCTAAACGCCGTCGGACGATCAGCACAGAGGTTATGAAAACAATGAAAGGCCATTTGGAGTGCAGGGAACTCCATGATGTACTAAAAACGTTGAAATTTATTGATGTGAGTGTGTTCTTACAAATGGTGTATGCCCAACCTGAAAGGCCTATGAAAAGTTACCGCTACATGGACCACACCTGGTTAATAGATCGCGGTATGGAAATAGAGCAAGTTATGAAATTCTTGTTTGAACCTAACATAGCTGGTGAAAATAATGTGGATATTCTTCCAATAGTCGGTAAAGGTGGAGTAGGAAAAACCACTCTTGCCCTTCGCTGCTTCTATGATTCAAAAGTGCAAACTCATTTTTCCTTGAAAATTTACATTGATAAACTATGTATCACTTATCCTGATTATCCTAGGCCTCCCAGGATTTTTGAACAAATTCTATCCCAATGTAACAATACTCATATAACCAATTATGGTGATGAGAATACACTGCTAGCAATGCTTAAGCAGAACCTTCGCTCAGAGAAATTTTTAATTGTGATGGATAACGTTCTGTTTATTGATTCCAAGGTTTGGAATGTACTGTTGGATTGCCTAAGATGTGGAAAAGAAGGAAGCAAAATCATTTTTACAAGCGATTTATTTGTTTATAACGTGTATAAGGAGAATAGTAACCCTGAAACAGTGAGGCCGATTATACTTGATGGCTTTTATGAGGAGGAATATATGATGTTTTTCAGGGAGCATGCTTTTGGCAGTAATGACCCAGAGGATCATCCTGAGTTAATAAAAATTGGAGGAGAGATAGCAAAGAAGATGAATGGATCAATCTGGGGAGCAAAAATCATAGGTGAGCTTCTGAGAGATAATTTGAATGCTCTATTCTGGTCCACTTTCTTAGAAGATGGCTTTCTAAGCTCATATTTTCTCCGTCGTAAAGACATTTTTCCAGTGATCGAGACTATTTCCCAGCTTCTGCCCAAGAGCCTAAATATTGTCAGATGGAGTTGGGTTAAATCAGGGAAACTTCGTGATTGCGATGAACTTACAAGGTTTAGAGAACTAATGGTTCTTGGTGCTAAATATTGCACTCCTGTTACTAAAGAAGAAATGGATAACGGAGTTGAGTTTTTGGTGGCCAAACATTTCAATCTGTATGAATGTGTTTATTTCACTGTAAATTGCAAGCCTTGTTGAAATTAATGTTTTTGGTATAATATTTATTTTGAGTTAGTATTTGGAATGTAATATGGCAAAATAATGGGCTCTTGGTAATTAGTATAATTATTGTGTTATGTTTAGGAGTGTTTAGATGGGTTATACAAGTAATATTGATGTTGTAATGGCTCATGTAAGGCCTAGTGTGGGAATTAGGTTATATGTAATCTTTTTTTTTTTTTTTTTTTTTGAGAAACCATGGCAGATACTGCCAGATGTGTGTTGCTACTGAAAATTTAGAACAATTACAATGTTGAAGTGCTATTAACCGCATCCCCTAGATTCATTCTAACATAACTTCTACAATTCAGCTACTGAACAGAAAAAAAATTGAAAGAAAGAAATTAGAGAAAAAACATAAATCTCACAATCACTAAGCTAACAGTAATGTGACCACAAACAACCCTCTATCAGTATCTTCTCCACTAGAATATTTGGCTGTGTTGTACCACCTTTGAATACTCGCTCATTTCGTTCCTTCCATAGGAACCAAGTGACACAGACAAACCACAAAATCCAAGTAGCCACTCCACCATTCGCCGAGTTTTTATAGGCTGCCAACGACTCATGCCATATAAGTTCCACCGTCATCTGAGGCTTGAAGATTTGAAAACCCAGCTTAGAGGATAGTAACCACCAAACATGCACAGCATATGGGCACAGAAAAAACAAACGCAGGGCCGATTCAATCGGACAGTTCTGACACAATACACATCATAAATCACAGAATATATTCCTCCTCCTCAAAACATCTTGTGTTAGTGTTCTTCCCCTCAACAACATGTATGCAAATAACTTTGTCGTTGTTGGGCATTTAGCAGACCATAATTTATGAAATCCCCATCTCACCTTTCCCCCAGATAGCAGCATATCATATGCGTTCTTTGCCGTATAAACACCTGATGAACCCCATTTCCAAAGCAAGTTATCTTGACCTGAGCTTACAGTTGGAATTGTTTGAAGAGAAGGTAATAAATCACCCATAATCGGAAAGGCATCAGCTAATGAAATTCTCCGATTAGATGGTCTTGGCAATCCATCAGAGTAGGATCTTAATCTGATCTCTTGCCATCTATCATACCAGAAATAAATTTGCCGACCATCCTAATCAAATAATGAATTAACTGATGGATGTGAGAGAGAATTTTCTAGAGGTTTGTAGCAACCATCTTTTATCTCCTTTCTTTTTCATGCATTTCATATATGTTTATTCACTCTTTCCTCACACATTTCTAGAGGTTTGAATAAGAGAAAGTCTCAATGTTACCATTGTAAGATGTTTGGTCATGTAGAGAAGAATTGTATGTTGAAAAATGAAGTAAAAAACAATTACACGGAAGAGAAAAATGGTGATGGAAGCATGTTTTTTGCATGCCAATCAGCAGTTGATAAAAAAAAAAATGCATTGTATGTTGATATCAAGTGTAGCAAAATTAAATTTAAATTTGCAATCAATGCAGGAGGGATATGAAGTTCCTGTACCTACATGTAACAGATGAAACCCGAGGAACAATCTATGTCCAGTTTGGTATCATTTATTTTATATTTATATTTTTGGTTATTATTTGTTATTCTGGTTAGAAGATGAATGTATTACTCACAGCATAGCTTGGACCGAACATTTCTAAGCCATCGGGAGTCCTGTTGCTCCTAATTAAGAATCAGAGATGCCTTTTGCATATTTATTATTTAACCTATATGAAATGGTTTCCGTATCTTTAGTGCTCACAAACCACCAAAATAATGGGTTGATGTAGTTTGATAATAAAGAACTACAAAGTTTGTTTTACTGGTACGGTAAGTATCAGAAAAATTGGACCAACAAATTATCAGATTAATTTGTTCTGCTATACATAATCTATGCAAGATATTTTCTGTTATCAAAATATTGTTTGCATAGGCCCATCTTTTTATTCAGAAATTTTCTTTTATCCAACACCAATTATTAGGTCCGTAACAAAATTGTCACATTATGGCATTTTCTTTTCTCCAATACCAATTAATTTGCAAAATCTTGTGTTTGGCAACAACATCTCTGTGCATCGCCTTGACCGAGTATGACCCGTATGACCCGGTGGCATATCCATTAAAGTCCAGCCTGTCTTCTCTATCCATTGAGACAACAACCTTAATTTGCACCACCTAAAATTCTCAATCCCAACGATCAAAACCAACACGTAAATCAGCTACCAACTATTTTGGATTTATTATCCGACGATTATTAGAGAACTCAAAAAAGTCATCCAGATATAAACAACCCAACCTTAATTTATTATCCAGAGAAAGGAAAAGTAACACAAATAAATAAGAATAAGGTAGATAAGGATGGAGAAAAAACCAAATACGGGTCTCTCAAGTCTCACCTCTATAATATTAAATTTTCATTTTACTCATTTAACCTTTACATTTCCAAAATTTGCAAGTCAGTCCAAAAATGAAGTAAAATAAGTTTACTAGATTCCAATTCTTTCTTGCATCTAGCTAGTTGATTATCGAATTTTCGTTACTAAATATTTTATAATTTTGAGTAAATAGCATGCATATTTTGAAATCTGTCAAATAGAATTTTAAATTATTCATTTGATAGTTATTCATTTCAAATTAACTTAAATTATCTTGCTAATTTGTTAAGCAAAAATGATACTTCACTTTAAATGTTAACCTATTACACTAAAAATAAATACATCTAGACGTTTTGTATATTATTTTCAGTTATTAATTCACATATGCATTTTGAATAGTGTTAGACAAACACGTTTTGGACATCGTTCATTTTCACATGAAAATTGAAATAACTCCAATGCCATGTGGTATATATTTTTTTTTTTTGAAGAAACAATACCACACATGTATCCAGTTATACTTAATTTTAACAATAAAAATGAAATAAATGCAAATGACAGTTCCACATAAATTGGGATGAATTGATTAGATCAGTCCTGCATTAAAACATCCCAAAGATACAAATCATAAGCCACGTCAACAAGATTATTGAGGTTTCTGGAAAGCAAGTTTCTGTTTTTGGAGCACTCACCATGGGGAAATAACCACATGGAGGGTAGACTCTTCCTCTATTAAAGCAACATTGAAACCATCCTCTAGTAGGATCTTCCCATCTAAGATCAGCTTCTGCTGGTTCGGTGCGTAACCAAACTTATGTTGAATTTTGGCCTTGACACTGGCAATGGTGTCGACTAAGCTATTGATCTCGATGATACCTTCTTTACCCGGGTAGGTGATAGTCCTGTCATTCAATATAATTTTCAAACTGATTTTCGTGTTACTTAAATCCACGCCTCCTCTTAGGCGCAGAACCAAGAGGAGGGTCGACTCCTTCTGGATGTCGTAGTCGGCAAGAGTGCGGCAATCTTCGAGCTGCTTGCCGGCAAAGATAAGGCGCTGTTGGTCAGGAGGAATACCCTCCTTGTCTTGGATCTTGGCCTTTACATTGTCGATGGTGTCCGAGCTCTCGACCTCAGGAGTAATGGTCTTTCCATTGAGGGTCTTGACGAAGATCTGCATCTGCATTACACATATAGATTGTATAAATCAAAACAGTTTTGAAGCCACACACACTAAAAACTATGGGTACGTTTGTATCGTGCGAGGATTAGTGCAAGAATAGTGATTTTTGGACAATAGTGCTAATTCGATTGGTTTAAGAATAGTGCTAACTTTGAACTATTCGGATTAATAAAATGTTGTTTGAATTGTATATTTAGAATAGTGACGGAGAGAATGAATATGAAGTAATAATTTATTTGTTTTATCTTTTCAACTAACTTTAAAATTTACCATGGCTTGTTAAATATATATGTAGCATCATATTTTTCAATTAAATATTTCAATCGTTGTTTATCTATGGAAAATATTTTTTATTATTTTAATTAATACTAATCTAATCACAGTTGGAATGTAATTAAACACTATTATTTTTTGTCCTAAATTTTTGACAATTTAATTTATCACAAATTTCCAAAATAGTGATAAAAAAAATAAATCACAGTACGTAGCTGCACAAATACGATCGATGGATATAGAATGATCATCAGAATTCCAAACTTTGGAGTTTAATTAACAATTCATTTTGCGTTGCATCTGCATCGCTAACCATAATATAAAATGAATAAAAAAAAGGTGCGGAAGTTATTATTTATTTTTTTTTTATCAATATCGCTAACCTCCAATTCTCTCAAATCGCTAACCCACTTTTTCATCGGATTAGTAGAATAACACTGTTTCTATGCTATTCTTATTTTGTATTTGACGTTTGGATCGCAGCTAATCTGGAACGTACAGTGAAACTATTCCTGAATTTCTATATATCCTAACCCAATCCAAACGCACCTATACTATAAGGAAATTTCAAGAAAGAGATGAATATAATACCTTGAAGACGGTAGGACAAAGATTTGAAGAGCGGAGAGAGAGAAGCTTTAGAAGACAACTTGTGGAATTGTTTTGGAAGGAACAAGAGGAGGGGCAATTTATTTAAAATAGATGGTCCTGCGAAGTAGCTTGGCGGCGGGGATATCTATTTTATTATATATATAATCTGGGAAGAGTTTTGCACTGTTCATTGCAGCGCTGGCTTCTTCTCAGCTGTCTGATTTGCATCCAACGGATGCCAATAAATCTGAATCTCCCCCGTCGACACGTTTTTCATATCTTCCTTCTCCCATTTTTTTTATTAATAACACAAAATAAAAAAACTAATAAAAATAACCAGATCCAATTTTTTTTTTAAAACCAACCAAACCGCCCCTCACCCTTCATCTCAAACTGCCCTCTTGTGGGGCGGTCCACTCTGACTACATAATTGCTTCCCAAAGAGATGGTCCTTAAATTTTTTTTTTTTAAAATAGTTGTACTAATTGTGGAGTTTATATTAAGACATTTTTTTATATTATTAATTTGTTGTACATGCATTAACTAATTAAGTAAATATTAAGTTTCGAGAATATCCGATAGGTAATAAATGACTTCATTTAAGCTCCAAAAATATCCGATACTATATAATTTTATATATTAGAAAGACTGCCAATTTTTATATTTGATTTATTTAAAATTAACATTATATCTCTTTCAGACGGATATTTATTAATTAGTGCTCTAACAAATTCGATATGTGTCTTTTTATTATAATGCATCTGTATTAATTTTTTTAAGTCATTTTTTTATTTTTAAAGCACTTGTATGTTGTACATATATTTATTTAAGACATCTCTCGTAAATTGCCGATGTTAGAACAATGAATAAAGCAAAAAAAAAAAAACAATATCTTCATTGAGAAGGTATCAAACGACGACGAAATTTTAAACGACCATAAAACGGTGCTCGAGTGTCCGATTTCAGCAAACAAACACTTTTTGGAAAGCTTGCGAAAATACGCATGCTTTAGTCCTTGCTATGCCAATTTTTAAAATTCAGAATTACCAAAAAACAAAGTGAAGAGCTTCAAAACTTGAGTTGAAGTTTTTGTTTAAGATTTTCATTTCTATTTAAAGCCTCATTACGCTTTCCGTTTAAGATTTTCTTTACCAAAAAAAACAAAGGGAATTTTGCCCAGATCCCATTTAAAGCCTCATTAAGCTTCAGACACAATACCTTTTGATTTCTGCAATCCTAGTTAATTAATACACCCAAATTGCTGATCAAGGAAGAGATGAAAATGAGTAATGAGACGTGATTAAAGATGCTAATTTACCAAAGTGTGTGTGTGTGTGTGTGTGTGTGGTATAGAAGGACCAACAAAGAAGAAAGCTAAAAATGATGATTCAAAGAAGAAAGTAGTTAGAAAAGATGGCGACACAATTAAGAAGGATGGATCTTTGTTAGAGGTGACTCAAACAATTGGTACAGTAGTTTTGACAGAGAAGAAAATAAAGCACAGGGATAGGACAAAGACAAAGGGCCCCTGTTCTGACCTTCCATCTGAGGTTAAGCTTAAACCTCAAGTAGAAGATAAAAATCAAGCGGGTGGTTTGGATGGATGTGATGTCTTCTTATTTTGTCTAGATTGTAACTCCAATTTACACCGAAACTTGTACCTTAAAGCCTAAAAATGTTGACTTTTCGTTTAAATATAATTAGAATGTGGTACTGCTATGTTTTGTTTCTTATTTTGCAGGATACGGGAGAAATTTTGGATCAGACAACTCTCCATACGGTCCGTATAGGTTTACATACGGTCCGTACAAGATCAGCCCAACCACACAGAAGGTTCCACAACAAGAGACAACAATTCTCCAAGGCAAGGACAAGTATACGGTCCGTATAAGATTCTATACGGACCATACAAGCTATTTCGGAAACCCAGGATGGAATTGGAAACAGAGACAGCTGGGGAGACCGAAAAGGAAAGCTATTATTTCGCGATTTCGGGCATTAAGGCAGATAATTCCAGATCTGAGAACCATCTTTGGCTCATTCTGGGTGCTTGGGAGACAAGGAAGAACTTGGAGAAGAAGAAGAGAAATTCTTGCAACGGATCTTCACTATTTTTCATAGTTTTACCATGAACTCTTTTATTACTATTGTTTTGTGCTGTTTTATGAATATGCTTGACTAAATTTTCCGTTTCTAGGGTTAAGATGTAGTTTCTAATTTAGTTTTGCTTGCATGTTACTCAGATTATGTGTTGAATATTGTGTTTTTACTTTGTTGAGTAGTATTTCGATTGCTTTGTTTGTGCTTGCTTGAATTTGATTAGTCATCCCGTTATATGAATACGCACGTCCAATTGTTATGAGCCAAGTCTGTGATATTCAATCCAACCGAATAAAGTACATGAAGTAGGTTTGTGACCCGAAAGGTGAAACCAAGGAGTACCCGAAAGGTGAAACTTTCCTCGAGGCAAAAGTCCTTGGATACTTTTAGTAAACCAACAAGTAACTTAGATAAATTAGTCCAAAAAGCGAAAGTTGAGGGTTAACGCATCTAAGAGGGGAGTAGTTGAGTCCGGCAATTGAGTTTTAAGTCAAAATTGCAACAGCTGAGGTAAGGAACTTAGATCTGGTCGATGGAAATCCTAGACATTAGTATCAACACAGAAACAGTAATTGCAGCATTAACTCGGTGGTCCATACGAACCGTATAGGGTTCTATACGGGTCGTATACCTCGGGGCTAAAACAGAAATGAAATCTGAAACCCTAGAAACACTTTTTATTAATTGAAAACAATTTTTAATCTTCTTTTACTGTTTTTAATATTGTTATTGATCAATAGTTTGATAGAAACAACCACCAAACAACTTTTCTCACTTCTAGAATTCTAGTTAATTTAAGTGAAGTCCGGTTATTTTCTTACCGTCCCTGTGGATACGATACCCGACTATACCAACGGTAGGACTGTGCACTTGCAGTCTTAATCAGAGGTAAACTCGAGTTTAAAAGGTACAGTTTGTTATACTGAAACTTAGGAGTACATGATACCTCCTTATTTTGCCTAGATTACGACCCTGATTTGTACCAAAACCTGTGCTTTAAAGCCTACAAATATGGACCTTTTTACTTAATTATCATTAGAACGTGGTATTCTTTGTGTTTTGTTTGTCGTTTTGCGGGAAACAAGGCGAAATTCTAGGTCCGACACCTCTCCATACGGCCCGTACAAGATCAGCCCAAAACCACAGAAGGTTCCATATTAGAGGCAACAATTCTCCAAGGCAAAGCACAAGTATACGGTCCGTATAGGATTTCCATACGGACCGTACAAGCTATTTCGGAAACCCAGCTGGAATTGGAAACGAGAGACAGTGGGGGGGGACCGAAAAGGAAGGATTTCATTACGCGATTTGGGGCATGAAGGCAGATTATTCTAGATCGAAAGGATCTCTTGACTCATTCCTGGTGCTTGGGAGAGAAAAAAACAACTTGGAGAAGAAGAAAAGAAGTTTTGCAACGGATTTTCGGATTTTCTATAGTTTTTCTATGAACTCTTTCATAACTTTTATTATGCTTTCTTTTGAGAACATGAGTAGCTAATTTCTTGTTTCTAGGGTTAAGATGTAGTTGACGTTTGATTTTACTCGTATGCTACTTGATTATGTGTTGAATGCTTAGTTTTCATCTTGTTGTGTAGTATTTTAATTGCTTGGTTTTTGCTTGCTTGAGTTTGATTAGTCATCCCGTTAGATGAATGCACACGTCTAATTGTTAGGAGCCAAGTCTATGATACTTAACCCAACCGAACCAAATATATGAGGTAGATCTACGGATCAAGGAATACCGAAAGGGAAACTTTCCTCGAGGCGAAAGTCAAACCTTGGAAACCCTTTTTATAATTTGAAAACAAACTTTTAATCTTATTTTCAGTGTTTTTGATCATCATTTCAATCAGTAGAATTGTTAGAAACCAACAAACCAACTTCTCTTCACTTCTAGAATTTTAGTACATTTAAGTAGAGTCCGTTTATTCCTTTTTTTGTGGATACGATACGCAACTATACCAACGGTAGGTACTGTGCACTTGCAGTCAGAGGTAGAACTCGAGTTTTAAAAGGTACCAAGCCTATTGAAACTTGGGAGTGCATTTCTAGTGCAAACAAGTTTTTGGCTCCGTTGCACAGGTGACGGCAATTAAAAATTGCTAGACTCTTTCCTATTTTTACTTAATTCTAGATTTTAATTTTAATTTTCATTTTTCCATCTTCTCGGGAACATACTTGGAAGATCCACACCCCCCAAGAACCACTACAATCTCGAAGCAAGGGGCGGACTTCCACCACGGTTGTTCCGCCAAAGACCACCACATCTGTCACCTCTGCTCGGCCCCCCCCGTACAAGATTCATACGGACCGTACAACCCGACAACACCGAAGTAGATCCGCTAAACAGGCACCATGGCTCAAAACGAAAACGAACGAGGATTGCGGGCCCGGGAGCAACTCTCGGATGATGAAGGGGGAGACTTTGTGCCAAGGACATTGCGAGAGTTCAATGTCCCAAGAGCTGGAGATGTCGGAGGGGCAATCCGACTGCCAAGAGTTGCCGGCAACCAATCCAACTTCAATCCGGGTGTTGTCAACATTTCGTCCAGAACACGTTCCATGGCATGGATCATGAGGATCCGCATGCCCATATTACTTTTCTCGAGTATTGTGCCACAATTAAAATCAATGTGCCAAGGACATTGCGAGAGTTCAATGTCCCAAAGAGCTGGAGATGTCAAAGGGACTGCCAAGGATTGCCAGAAACCAACCCAACTTCAATCCGGGCGTTGTTAACATCGTCCCAAAAAAAACACATTTCATGGCATGGATCATGAGGATCCACATACCCACGTTCAAACCTTTCTTGGAGTATTGTGCCACCATTAAGATCAATAGCGCAAAAGTGATTATATTAGACTTGCTTTATTTCCTTTCACTCTTAAGGATAAGGCAAAGAAATGGTTAGGGTCATTACCAAGGGATTCGATGATCACTTGGAGGGAATTGTCCAAACTGTTTTTGACCATATTTTTCCTCATAAAAGAACTGTTGGGACCCAATTGAAGTTTCAAACAAAGGCTCGATGAACTCTTGAATGAGGCCCGGGAAAGGTTTGGGTAATTGCAATACTCTTGTCCACATCATGGTATTCCCGATTAGTTACTTATTTAGTCTTTTATCTGTTTACTGATACCCTTTGTGCGTTGCGGGTGGGCTCTCCTAGATCGAGAGACGAGGCGATGAACTTGATTGACAACATGATGACCAACCAACGGTGGTCGGAAGCCACGGCTTGTTGGGTCGTCAAATCCTCTCCCGCAAGTTGGTGTTTGTTTACAAGATAAGTGTCAAAGACTTGGTGATCACGAAATCTTGTGTTATGTGTGAGGACGGGGGCACTTGTATGGCTTGTCCGGACGCGCAAGGATGGGAACCCGGCAGTCATCTCTCTCCAATGAGCCATCCTACTTTGAAATCTCCTTGGTCCTATTCCAAGGACGAATGATCAACGGGCTTGGAGGTGGAAAACGGGAACCCCGCCCATTCAACAAAAACCCTTATAGCGACAACAACAATCGCAATTTCTCAACAATGCCGCATTCAACAACTCAAACAACCGCGCCCTCTCGGACTATCTAAGCCCTATGTTGCTCCCGTGGTGGTGACTTTATGCATGGCGGGGGTAGATGAATCAAATGATTTTCGGGATGCGGATCGGTGCTCATTGGCGGGATTGACCGCTCAAAACGGGCAAAATGAGTCTCCACTACCCCGGCCAAGCCAACCTGGGAGGTTGCCAGCCAACCGGAGATCAATCCTGGGGAGAGGCTAAAGTGTTACTTTGCGAGTGGGACCATACGAAGGACCGCTATGCTGTTGAGCTAGGCGGTATACGGTCCGTCTCCTATCGCCCGTCGTCCTTCCGTCAAGTTTCACCTGTGATTTTCGGCAACTGTTCAATCTAAAGTTTTTATGAAAAACGACCATACGGGTTCATGTACGGCCCGTACGGGAGGAAGCCGACAAACAATAAGAAGGTGCCGAGAAACCGCCCTACCCCACCTATTCCATTCCCACGAGGCTAGCTGGAACCCGACTCAATGACAGTTCTCCAAGTTTGTTGGGGGGTGAGACGGTGAAATTGACCGAACAATGCGGTCTATCTTGGAAGCGAACTTCCACCCAAATTGGAAGATTGGTAAATTCTTCATTCCTTGTACATTGGGAAAACCACCATTCGACAGAAGCCTTGGGGCTTGGGGCTTCTTGGGCAAAGGAAGGACAAGAAGCCATGCGTTATTTACTATGCTGCAGGTGCGTTTGGCCCAAATGACTCACCACCCGAAGGAGCTTCTTGCAATTGTGTTTACTCTCGACAGTTTAGTCGTATTTGGTTGGCTCAAGATAGTGGTTTATGACCATGCCGCGTTAAGGTACCTTTTGAGTAAGAAAGATGCAAACCAAGACTAATAAGATGAATTCTTCTTTGCGGGGTTTGATCTTGAAATCGGGGACAAGAAAGGGCTGAGACTCGTGGCGAACCACCTATCCTTCATTGGGAGGAGGACATCCACGGCCTTCTCGCATTGCCAATCAATGACTCATTTCGATGAACAACTCCATGCACTCCGACTGGAGGACATCCGTACGGCTGTACACAAGTTCATACGTCTGCGCTATCCGATACGAACCATATACAAGGCCATCGCTGTATAAGCCCACTTGGTAAATTCCATGGTATGCCGATATTCCAAACTATCGGTTTGGAGTTTGATGCCACAATGTCCTTTCCAGAAGAAGAAACTCAAATCGGATGCCAAGTACTACTTTTGGGATGGCCCTACCTCTTCAAAGTTGGAATTGATGGCATATTCGATGTGTACTATACGAGGAGACGTTCCATTCTTGCACATTGCCACTCATCCCATGAAGACACTCTCGTTCTTCAAAACCTGCATTGTTTTTTGTTGTTTTTTCAAAGATGCAAGATCTTTTGTTTTAGCTTGTGACAAGTGCCAAAGAACTGGAAACATGACGAGACGAAACGAGATGCCTCTCAACTTTATCCTTGAGGTAGAGATTTTTGATGTTTGGGGCATTGATTTCATGGGTCCATTCCCGTCCTCTTGAGGGAATGAGTATATTTTGGTGGCGGTCGACTATGTGTCGAAGTGGGTTGAGGCAATGGCATGCCGCAAAGCCGACTCGAATGCGGTGAAGAAGTTCTTCAATGAGATCATTTTCCCTCGTATTGGTGTGCCTCGAGCTGTCATTAGTGACGGAGGCAAGCACTTCATCAATCGACAATTCAACAATATCTTGAGCCGACATGGGGTGACTCACAAGGTATCTACTTCTTATCACCATCAAACTAATGGCCAAGCTGAAATTTCTAACAGGGAAATTAAGTTGATTGTTCATCAACAGAAGTGTACTCTTAAGTTTTAGTACAACAAGCTGTACCTTTTAAACTCGAGTCTACCTCTGGTTAAGACTGCAAGTGCACAGTCCTACCGTTGGTATAGTCAGGTATCGTATCCACAGGGATGGTAAGAAAATAACCGGACTTCACTTAAATTAACTGGAATTCTAGAAGTGAAGAAAGGTTGATTGGTTGGTTGTTTCTAACAATTATACTGATCAATAACAATATTAAAGACAATAAAAGAAGATTTAAAGTTGATTTCAATTAATAAAAAGTGTTTCCAGGGTTTCATATTTCATTTCTGTTTTAGCCCCAGGGTATACGGCCCATATAGAACCCTATACGGTCCGTATGGACCACCGAGTTAATGTTGCAATCACTGTTTCTGTGTTGATACTAATGTCTAGGGTTTCTATCGACCAGATCTAAGTTCCTTACCTCGGCTATCGTAATTTTGGCTTAAAACCCGATTACCGGACTCTACTACTCCTCTCTTAGATGCGTTAACCCTCAATTTTCACTTTTTGGACTAATTTATCTAAGTTACTTGTTGGTTTACTAAAAGTATCCAAGGACTTTCGCCTAGAGAAAAGTTTCACCTTTCGGGTCACAAACCTACTTCATATACTTTATTCGGTTGAATTGAATATCATAGACTTGGCTCCTAACAATTAGACGTGCGTATTCATCTAACGGGATGACTAATCAAATTCAAGCAAGCACAAACAAACCAATCGAAATACTACTCAACAAAGTAAAAACACAATATTCAACACATAATCCAAGTAACATGCAAGCAAAACTAAATTAAAAACTACATCTTAACCCTAGAAACTAAAAGTTTAGCAAATCATATTCACACAATAACAGAAAACACAAGAGATAAAAGAGTTCATGACAAAACAGTGAAAAATCTGAAGAATCGGTGTCGAAATTGAGTTTCTTCTCCTCTTTTTCTTCTCCAAAGTGTGTCTTTCTCTCCAAGTTACTCTCTTTCTAAAGGATAGACAAAGATCCCTTTTTCTGTCTCAGGATACCCCTTTTAATGCCCGAAATCCCGAATTAAAAATGTGCATTTTCGGGCTTCCAGCTGTCTTGTATGGTGCGTACAAAATCCTATACGGACCGTATACCTGTGCTTTGCCTTGGATAATTGTTGCCTCTGATATGGAACCTTCTGTGGTTTTGGGCTGATCTTGTACGGGCCGTTTGGAGACCTATACGAACCGTATGGAGAGGAATTTCGCCCATTTCCTGCAAAACAACAAACAAAATAGAGCAATACCACATTCTAATGATAATTAAGTAAAAATGTTCATATTTGTAGGCTTTAAAGCACAGGTTTTGGTACAAATCGAGGTCGTAATCTACAAAAAGGATTCCCCCAAGCTAAAACTTTGCTTGTCCTCAAGCAAAAATTCTAACTTCGGTGTGGTTTCGGTTCTTGGACTTACCTAAATGCAAGTTAAACTACTAAGCGAAAAATTTGCATGATCTTGCGTTTGTTAGAAACCCATAAGAATCCTTTTGGACAATGATTTGATTTTCCTTTGATCAACCTTGATTCACCCCACAATTCAATCAATCAAACCCCATATTCAAGATTGTATTGTTATTTGTAAGAACTAATCAACCAAACATATCAATAGCTCATTTTTCTACTAAACATATGCCCTCATTTGTGGTGATTTGTTTTCTTTTGAGTCCCCCCCTCCTCCCCCCAAGCTTGGAACAAGCTTAGGTCGAAAGTCGTAGACCTCGTGTGTTGGTATCATGTAAAATTTACTTTTGATTGTTGCTTTTTGTGACACTTTTTTATTTATCCTTAGTACAAGTTCGGCTAGTTATAGGTGGTGAACCATATTCAACCGATTTATTCAAAGCGCATTTGCTGCTCTTGGTTCGCCTTTCCATGACCGAGCTCACACTTTTGATGTAAACTCGGCCACTTTATCCGGTGAACTAGCGGAGCAGAGTGTCAAAGACTCATTACCATAAGTACGTCATGACGCCGTAACATAGGTAACCGGAGTCCTATTTTATTTCAAAATTTTCAATTTTACTCATTTTTCAACTGTTTTTGCTAAGATACCATGAGTACACACATTCAAAGGTATTCATTTATACCAGTGAATATCCCAAACTTTCTATTGTTTTCAAATCTCATTTCCTTATTAAAAAGGCACAGTTCAGTCCCATACGGCCCATACAAGATTCCAAATGCTTTTCTTGGTACAATTCAATTTTTTTTTTTTTAGTTCCACAAAGTCCAAAAACAATCTATCCTATGTGGTTCTTTCAATCAAACATGGGGTTATTTCCAATTTCACAAATTCATCCAAAACATGACCAAAAATTTTCAAATTGGTCCCTAATTCACGCAATCACACAAATTTATCTACAAAACAAAAGAAATAAAAACAAACATGCAAAACAACTAAATGCAAACAACTATCACCCCCCAAGCTTAGTCTGAGCATTGTCCTCAATGCTTCAAGACGTAAAACTAAGATAAAAGCTAGGGTAGTGGAAACAGACCTGATCAGTCGGAAGAGGGGTCGAAACACCAGTCGCGAAACTGGTTCTCGATGTCCCTAAAGCGGAAGTCAAACTGGCTCATCTGGTCAGTCAGCTCATCTATTCGCTTAGTGGAGGGAGGTCTGACGCTGGATCTCGAGAATCTGGGCTCCCTACTCTTGCTGTGTGTCCCTGATGTCGGACATAAGCATTTAGAGGTCACAGATATAGGGGTCGGCTGGGTAAAGGCCCTGAGGAGATGAGGCTGCTGCTGGCTGGGTGGAAGAGGTATAAGTGTGCCTCGCACGCCGTGTCTGGGGAGGAGGAGGTAGTGGGGCAGCGATGAGCCAAGTAAAGTGGTCCGCTTGGTCAATAAGGGCAGCAAACGGTAGGCGGCGAGTAGAGCCATTGGCGAAGCGCCAATCATAAAGTGGTCGCTGTGACCGGTGCGACCGCAGTAAATTTTGATGAAGTGCTGCAATTACAAGCTCTTGGCATCTAGAGAAGTGGGTCCAGTGCAAAGCTCACGACCAGGGAAATCATCCAGTCCGAGGTTGTTCTTGATGATATCGACGAATAAGCCAATTTTATCTTGCCACCAGATCGCTAAGATTTTTGTAGCTTGATCCAGGTGGTTGACCATGAGTAGCGCCAAGTCGGGGATGTCAGGGTCTGGGCGAAGCATGTTTTCCATCAACATGAGATCGATCTGATTGCTGAGGTTAAGGGTCTCACCACGTGCAAAGATGGTACAAGCAAGGGTACGCTGGATGATGCGGAGAACAGGATGAGAAATGAAGCGTGCGCGGTACTCATCATTGTGGACTTTTGAGTTGCCCGTGATCTTCTCCCAGAAGATGTCCCTGTCCCAGTCCTCGCGGAAGCTAAGGACCTCAGTGGTAGGGGTGGGGTGAAAACCGAACCACTCTCGGAGAGATGAGAGATAGACCCGCTGTGTTTGGTTGCACAACCTGAATTTGATGAAGTAGACATCATTGTCGTCCCGTTTGAGTTGGAGAGAGGAGAGGAATTCATTGGTATCCATCTCATAGCAGTTGTTCTCAAACTGCCAGAATTCGGTACTAAACCCAACACAAGAAGTGAGACGGAGGAAGTCGTCCTCCACTCCGAGTGTGCGAAGTGTTTCCAAGTCCACTCTTTGAGTGTTTTCAAATGTCTTTTTCTGTAAGGAGAGAAAATTCTTGTACATCCGACGAGTAGGTATAGAGAAATACCTGTCCTCAAAAATTGATGCGCGGTCAGTATACTCTCCTGAGAGGGTTTGTTCGGGACCCGAGTCGTATGGGTCAAGGTGGTGAGCACGTGGTGGAGGTGGGGGTAGTGGTTGTCCACGGCGTGGAGATCTCTCGTCTCTTTCGTGGGCACGCTTGGTCCCTGCGTTCCCGGTTGGGGTCCATAGCTCTGTCGGTGGGGATGTACGGCCCGTATGGTTAGTTGTGCGGTCCGTATAGAGAGGTGACCTTCTCTCGGTTGCTGGTAGAGAGGTTGTACGGTCCGTATGGGTTGTTGTACAGGCCGTATGGGGTAGGGTTTCGGCAGTAGTGAGTTTGGTGGCTGAGCAATGGAGGAGAGCAATAGATCTGCGAAAGAAAGAGAAAGAGGAAAAGGAAAATGGAAAGGTAAAAGAAAAGAGAAGAGAGACTTACCTAATCGAAGGTGGAGACAGCGGCGACTAGGTCGGCGGAGTAGAGGAGAGGAAAAGGCAGGCAGCTCAGCACGAAGGCAAAGGCAGCAGCGAAGTGGAGACAAAGGCGGAGGTGAGGCGGCGCGGATCGGACCTCGGGTGTGCGGGCGCTCATGCGGGCCGTATGAGGAATGCGACAAAAGAAGGTGGTGTGGGACAGGTCCTGTCGGAGGATAGGGTATAAAAGGAGAGGCCCCCATACAAAGAGACGTAAAAAGGGAAAGGACGCGCCCCTTCAGAGAATTTGTGCCTGTTGGGGTCCATACGGTCCGTATGGAATTACGTACGAACCGTATAACCCATAAATCTCTGAAAACTGCCTCTGAAAGAAAACAAAATGTTGTGCAACCCGTATGAAATGTGTACGGACCGTATAACCTCCAGAATTAACTGCTCTACCTATCTGATCAGATCTAAAGTGCAAATTAAAAATTTGAAAAATATCAATTAGCTAAAACAAAAATAAACATGCAAAAACAAATATTGTTCTTAAACATAAAGAAATGCCGAAATTTTAAAAACGCTTGGGTTGTCTCCCAAGAAGCGCTCGTTTTAGGTCTTGAGCTCGACCACCTTTCTCTACGTTTCTGCTGGAGCGGGATCAGAAAGAAACTGAGTGCACCGCTCGTTCATCGGGTGGTTAGCAATGTAATGCTTGAGACGCTGACCATTGACCTTAAAGGTCCCACTCTCTTTACTCCAGATATCAACTGCACCAAAAGGGTAGATCTTCATCACTTGAAACGGGCCGGACCATCTTGACTGTTCGCACCAAAAGCGTACTCCTAAGTTTCCGATACTGCAAGCTGTACCTTTTAACTCGAGTCTACCTCGGTTCGGATTGCAAGTGCACAATCCTACCGTTGGTATAGTCGGGTATCATATCCACATGAATGGAATAAAATGACCGGACTCAACCTAAATTTACTAAAACCTTAGAAGTGAAGAGAATTTGAATTGATGGTTGTTTATATTAAACTACCGATCAATAACAATATTAAAACAATTAAGAGAATATTAAAAGTTATTTTTCAGATTATAAAAAGGGTTTCCGGGGTTTCGGACTTCGTATCTGAATCTATCGGCCCGTATGGCGTAATTTGCATAGGGTGCATGACGGCCCCTGTCGCATTTTGGCTTAGCTGAATCTACTAACCCATTGTGCGTTAACCCTCAACTTTCGTAATTTTGGACTAAGTTATCTAAGTCACTTTTTGGTTTACTAAAGGTATCCAAGGACTTTCGCCTCGAGGAAAGTTTCCCTTTCAAGTACTCCTTGATCCGTAGATCTACCTCATATACTTGGTTCGGTTGGATTAAGTATCATAGACTTGGCTCCTAACAATTAGACGTGCGCATTCGACTAACGGGATGACTAATCAAACTCAAGCAAGCAAAAACCAAGCAATTAAAATACTACACAACAAGATAAAAACTAAACATTCAACACAAATTCAAGTAGCATACAAGTAAAACCAAACGTCAACTACATCTTAACCCTAGAAACAGTAAATTTAGCTACTCATGTTCTCAAAATAACACAAATCAAGAATAATAAAAGAGTTCACGGCAAAACTACGAGACGAAATCGGAAGAATCCGTTGTAGAACTTCTCTTCTTCTTCTCCAAGTTTTTCCTTCTCTCCCAAGCACTAGAGATCCCCTCCCGGATCTAGAATATCCCCTTTTAATGCCCAAAATCTCGTATTAAAGCCTTCCTATTCGGTCTCCACAACCGGCGCCCGTTGCCAATTCTACGCTTTTTACTGCATTCGACTTACGGGATGACTAATCGGACCGTATACCCATGCCTTTGTGAGGGAGAGAGGTAGCCTCCTATGTGGAACTTGTACGGGCCGTGAGAAAGGTAAGAACTCAATTTGCCCTTTTCCCCCCAAAATAAGAACAAAACATAGCAATACCACATTCTATAGATATGTAAGTAAAATGTTCACACTTTTTAGGCTTCTAGGCAAGGTTTTGGGTGTAAATCGGTGTCGGAATATAGGCAAAATAGGGATATATCATTGACTTGAATTTACCCGGAAAAATTCTCAATCTAGAATTAAACAAAAGCACAAGATCTCCTTTTTTGAACTCGCGAAGCGAAATACGTTGGTCATGCAATCGCTTTTGTTTTCTCCTTGTAAAAGTTGGCACTTTCATAAGCCCCGCAAACGCATTTCCTCCAACTCATGCAAGTCAAGGATGCGTTTTTCCCCAAGCAAGCAAGTCCATGTTGATTGCTCTTGTGGCCCAGAATGCCTTGTGCTCGATTTCAACCGGAAGGTGGCACAACTTGCCATACACCATCTTGCAAGGACTCATCCCAATTGGCGTCTTGAAAGCGGTGTGGGTAAGCCCAAAGTGCATCATGCAACTTGAAAGACAGTGATGTCTCCTTATTTTGCCTAGTTTGCAACCCAAATTTACATCGAACTTGTGCCTTAAAGCCTAAAAATGTGGACTTTTCATCTAAATATCTTTAGAATGTGGTACTGCTATGTTTTGTTTGTCGTTTTGCAGGAAACATGCGAAATTCGGGTCGACACCTCTCCATACGGCCCGTATAGGTGTCCATACGGCCCGTATAGGTACCCATACGGCCCGTACAAGATCAGCCCAAAACCACGTAAGGTTCCATATTAGAGGCAACAATTCTCCAAGGCAAAGCACAAGTATACGGTCCATATAGGATTTTCATACGGACCGTACAAGTTATTTCGGAAACCCAGCCGGAATTGGAGAGACAGTGGGGACTGAAAAGGAAGGCTTTCAATACGTGATTTGGGGCATTAAGGCAGATTATTTCCGGATCGAAGGCATCTTTTGACTCATTCTTGGTGCTTGGAAGAGAAGAAACAACTTGGAGAAGAAGAAGAGGAGTTTTGCACGGTCTTTTTTCTATAGTTTTTTATGAACTCTTTCATAACTTTTATTGTGTTTCTTTTGAGAACATGAGTAGCTAAATTTTGTTTCTGGGTTAAGATGTAGTTGACGCTTGGTTTTACTTGTTTGCTCTTGATTATGTGTTGAATGCTTAGTTTTTATCTTGTTTGTATATTTTAATTGCTTGGTTTTTGCTTGCTTGAGTTTGATTAGTCGTTAGATGAATGCGACGTCTAATAGTTAGGAACCAAGTCTATGATACTTAATCCAACTAAGTATATGAGGCAGATCTACGGATCAAGGAAAGGGAAACTTTCCTCGAGGCAAAAGTCCTTGGATACCTTTAGTAAACCAACAAGTGACTTAAATAACTTAATCCAAAATTACGAAAGTTGAGGGTTAACGCATCTAAGAGGGGGTAGTTGAGTCGAAATCGGTTCTAAGCCAAAATTGCGAGGTGAGGAACTTAGACTTGGTCGATGGAAACCCTAGGCAAAAGCACCAACACGAAAAGCATATTCACTCGGGTATACGGACCGTATAGGATTCTATACGGCCGTATACCAGGTGATACGAAATCGACACCCCGGAAACTCTTTTTATAATCTGAAAACAACTTTTATTCTTGTTTTAATTGTTTTAATATTGTTATTGATCAGTAGTTTAATATAAACAACCACCAATTCAACCTTTCTTCACTTCTAGAAATTTAGTAAATTTAAGTAGAGTCCGTTTTTTCGTCCTTGGATACGACCCGACTATACCAACAGGGCTTGCACTTGCCCTTAACGTGAGGTAGAACTCGAGTTTTTAAAGGTGCATCATGCTGAAACTTGGGAGTGCATTTCGTGCGAACAACCGTCCTTTCCATTGTCTTCTCCAAGATCGACTTAATTTCCCTGTTAGAAATTTTAGCTTAGCCATTAGTTTGAGGGTGATAAGAAGTAGATACCTTGTGTGTCACCCCATGTCGGCTCAAGAGATTGTTGAATTGTCGATTGATGAAGTGCTTGTCTCCGTCACTAATGATAGCTCGATACACACCAAAACGAGGGAAAATGATCTCATTGAAGAACTTCTTCACCGCATTTGAGTCGGCTTTGCGGCATGCCATTGCTTCAACCCACTTCAACACATAGTCGACCACCACCAAAATATACTCATTCCCTCGAGAGGACGGGAATGGACCCATAAAATCAATGCCCCAAACATCAAAAATCTCTACCTCAAGGATAAAGTTGAGAGGCATCTTGTTTCGTCTCGTCATGTTTTCAGTTCTTTGGCACACTGTCACAAGCTAAAACAAAAAATCTTGCATCTTTGAAAAGAGAAGGCCAAAAGAAACCATATTGTAATACCTTGGCGGTGGTTTTGGAGAACGAGGAGTGTCCTCCGTAAGCGGATGAGTGGCAATGTGCAAGAATGGAACCCGTCTCTTCATATGGTACACATCGTCGAAATATGCCATCAATTCCAACTTTGAAAACGCAGGGTTCATCCCAAAAGTAGTACTTGGCATCAGATTTGAGTTTCTTCTTCTGCGGGAAGGACATTGTGGCAGGCAATACTCCAGAAACCAGATAGTTTGCAATATCGGCATACAAAGGAACTTGCTGCTGCAGCTGAGTGGTGCTTATATGGTCCGTATCTTTGGATCGCGCAGACCATATGAACTTGTGTACAGGCCGTACGGATGTCCTCCAGGTCATAACTGATTGCAAGGAGCTGTTCATTAGGAAATGAGTCATTGATTGACAATTTAACCGTGGTATCCTCCTCCCAATGAAGTCGGGATAGGTGGTCCGCCACAGAGTTCTCGACTCCTTTCTTGTCCCTGATTTCAAGATCAAACTCCTGCAAAAGAAGAATCCATCTAATTAGTCTCGGTTTTGCATCTTTCTCACTCAAAAGGTACCTTAATGCGGCATGGTCCGTGTAGACCACTATCTTTGAGCCAACCAAATACGATCTAAACTTGTCGAGAGCAAACACAATTGCGAGAAGCTCCTTCTTGGTGGTAGTGTAGTTCATTTGGGCCGGATCTAGCACCTTGCTAGTATAGTAAATAGCACATGGCTTCTTGTCCTTCTTTTGCCCAAGAACTGCCCCAACTGCATAGTCGCTGGCGTCGCACATCAACTCAAAAGGCAACGACCAATCGGATGGCTGCAAGATAGGTGCAGAAATAAGAGCTTCTTTCAAACTGCAAAAAGACTTAATGCAATCATCAGTGAAAACAAATTCAGAATCTTTGATAAGTAGATTGGTCAATGATTTTGCGATTTTAGAGAAGTACTTGATGAAGCGGCGATAAAAACCTCAATCTTAGCCTTGTCAACCTCAATCTTGACATTTATTGGGATCTCGAGTTTCTCAATCACCTCAATCTTAGCCTTTTCAACCTTAATCTCTCTCGAGGTGACAACATGTCCCAAAACAACTCCCTCTTGGACGATGAAGTGGCATTTCTCCCAATTGAGGATCAAATTCACCTCTTCACATCTCTGCAAAATCTTACACAAGTTAGCCAAACAAGAATCGAAACAAGTACCATAAACAGAAAAATCATCCATAAAAATCTCAACTTATTTCTCAATAAAATCAGAAAAGATAGCCATCATGGCTCTTTGAAAAGGTCGCAGGTGCATTACAAAGACCAAAGGGCATCCTACGGTATGTATAGGTACCATATGGGCATGTAAAAGTGGTCTTTTCTTGGTCCTGTGGGTGAATGGGTATTTGAAAGAAACCTGAATAACCATCAAGATAACAAAAATAAGAGTGATTAGCAAGCCTTTCAAGGAGTTGATGAACAAATGACAATAGAAAGTGATCCTTGCGTGTAGCGGTGTTGAGCTTCCGGTAGTCGATACACATCCTCCAACCGGTCACAACACGTGTTTGCACCATCTCTCCTTTCTCATTCTTTACCACTGTTGCCCCCCCTTTCTTGGGAACCATATGGACGGGGCTCACCCATTTGCTGTCGGAAATCGTGTAGATAATACCTGCTTCAAGAAGTTTTAAAATTTCTTTCTTTACTACCTCTTTCAGATTTGGGTTGATCCGTCTTTGGTGTTCAATGGAAGGCTTGTGATCATCCTCTAACAAGATCCTGTGTGTGCAAATGGCCGGATCGATCCCCTTTAAGTCCTTGATAGAGTATCCAATCGCACCTTTGTGAGCTCTCAACTTCTCCAAGAGCTTGGCGGTTTGATCAAGGGTCAATCCCGCATTAATAATAACAGGGCATGTCTTTTCTGAATCAAGGAATTTATACCCGAGATTGGCCGGTAGAGGTTTTAGTTTAGGAGTGGTCTACTTTGCCTGGAAGGTTGTATGGTCCGTATGGGTCTTGTGCGGACCGTATGCCTCAGCTTCAGTTTGAGCTTCTGATTCCTTCTCAATTTCCAGTTTCTCTGGTTGCACTTCACTTGATATACGGTCCGTATGGTCTGTGTACAGTCTGTATGGAGAGTCGTCTGGACAGACAGATGTTGTCTGCTGCACAAATTGATTCGAACTCGCTTGTTTCAACCTGCAAATCAGATAGAAAGTCAAAGTGATACCTTAGCGAGTTGTTGACTTGCTCCAAGAAATTCTCTTCAACCAATTCATCAATCACATCAACCATGAAGCATGCTTCAGCTTGAGCGGGATACTTCATTGCTCGGTCAATATGAAAGTGAACCTTCTCATCTCCAGTGTTCAAAGTCAAGGTCCCGTTCTTCAAATTAATTAGCGCTCCAGTAGTTCTCAAGAACGGACGTCCTAAAATGATTGGGACCTCTTTGTCTTCCTCCATTTCCATCACAACAAAATCACCGGGCACATAGAACTTACTGACTTGGACCGGTACATCCTCCACTATGCCGAGTGGTAGTTTCATCGAAGAATCCACAAGTTGTAGAGTCATTCTTGTAGGTTTAAGCTCTCCTACACCCAAGCGGTCAAAGATAGTGCGTGGCATGAGACTCACACTAGCCCCCAAATCACATAGAGTTCGTCGAATGGTGGCTTTCCCAATTGTGCAAGGAATGGAGAATTTACCCGGATCTTCCAATTTGGGTGGAAGTTCGCTTCTCAAGATAGCACTGCATTGTTCGGTCAATTTCACCGTCTCACCCCCCCCCACCCCCAAGCTTCGCTTGTTAGATAAGATATCCTTAAGAAACTTAGCATAGGTTGGCATTTGAGTCAAGGCATCGGTGAATGGAATGGTAATGTGCAATTGCTTGATAAACTCAACAAACTTGGAGAACTGTTCATTGAGTCGGGTTTCAGCTAGCCTCTGTGGGAATGGAACAGATGGCCGATAGGGTAGTGGTTTCTCGGTCACTTTCTTCTTCTGCTTGTCAGCTTCCCTCTGTACGGGCCGTACGGATTCTGTACGGACCGTATGGTCTGTTTTCTCAGAAATAACTTCAGATTGAACAGGTTCTGGCTGCTCAAAAATCACAGGTGGTGGAACTTGTACGGGCCGTATAGGATCTGTACGGACCGTATACTCAGTCTTTGGCTCAACAGGCATGGTTGGTCCTTCGTATTGTGTCCCACTTCGCAAAGTTACAGTTTTAGCTTCTCCCCTGGGGTTGATCTCTGGTTGGCTTGGTAACCTCCCAAGTTGTGCTTGGCCAGGGTTAGTGTGAGACTCATTTTGTCTGTTTTGAGCGGCCAAACCCGCCAATTGAGCACTGATCTGCTGCATCTGCTCGAAAATCATTTGATTCATCTTCCCCTACTCATGCATAAAGTCACTCACCATGGGAGCAACATAGGGCTTAGATGGTCCAGAGTATGGTGCGCGGTTGTTCGAGTTGTTGAATGCGGCGTTGTTGCAGAAGTTGCGATTGTTGTTGTTGTTGCTGGAAGGATTGTTGTTGAAGAGTGCGGGGTTCCCGTTCTTCCACCTCCAAGCCTGTTGATCATTCTGGTCCTTAGAATAGGACCGGTTGAAGGGAGGTTTCGAAAAGTAGGATGACTCATTGTTGAGAGAGTTGACTTGCTCATGTTCCTCATCCTTTTGCGCGTGTAGAGAATGCTCATACAAGTGCCCCTCGTCCTCACACATAACACAAGATTTTGGCTGTTGATCGCCAAGTGCTTTGACACCGACTTAAATTTCAAATTTTTATATTTGAAATTTCAAACAAAGTAGCTCGATAAATTGGTTATATATTGAATTTGTAAAACCAATTTTTACAATTTTTGAATTTTTTACTATTTTTTATAATTTATGAAAGATGGTAAAAAATTAACAGTGTATTGAGTGATAATTTGTGTATTAGTATTCTTTTGAATGTTGAATTATGTAAGATATTATTTTTTAAGATCGATTGTTTAGTGTAAGGAGCAATTAGTTTAAAGCTGTAAGATTTTTGTTTTCATAAGATAGTAAAGGACAAAATGAAACGGTAACACTGCTGACTAAGAGTTCAAGTTTCATTGACGACTTCGCAAGCTGTGAAAAAAAAAAATTAAGACAGTAAAAGACAATTCCATATTTGATTCTCCAAAATCATATAGGGGTATAAGTTTTCAAAATGTCGCAAACTTGAGTTAGTTCGACCATTCGAAATAATTTTATGAAATTGTGTTATCAAAGTTAGAAGTTCTCTTTTGTATTCATTAATTAAAACATTTTTGTCACTGTTCATTTATTTTTTTATTTCAATTATACTTTTGAATTACCATAACACAATAAAGAGAAATTTTGAGCTAAAACATATATTTAACTTCTCTTTAGGCTAACAATTAATTGAGACAAAAGACTGTTGATTCTGATTTATTGTTTGAATTTTTATTTTTTAATATTAAAGAATTGTGATAATTTGTGACCAAAGAAATTCTTATCTTTTAATATATTCATTAAGATATTAGTGTCATGTAAATTACAAATTGTATTATTTTGGCATGATGTACATGTAGGGAGTATATATATATGAAGGCTAACTCTTGAAGACTCACATGATCTTAATTATTAGTGACAGCAGAACCAAAAATTGCTTTTACAAATCTAATTTACATTTTCTAACGGTCTTATCCGCAATATATAAAGAATTACAAGTTCTCTTTTGCTCAAATATATATGAAAATATTTTTATTTAGTTATATTCTTAATTAGTGATTCGGTTATGAATACTTATAAAATAGCAATCGAGGTTTATCCTTAAACGTATGTTGTTTTTATTCATTTCAATTTATAATGCTAAAATGATTAGAAATTAAGAGAGATAAGATAATGAAGAAAATTAATTGAAGATAACAATACTAATTAACAAAAGTATGTATTGTTCATTAAGCATTGGGCATTAAAAAAGAGAAAAGTAATCAAAGAAAAAAAAATTAGGCATTAAAAAAGAATGTGTAACAAATAATGTATATTTATGATTTCTGTTATTTAATTTTCATTTCATCATCAATATTCTATTTTATTTGATACTCATACGAAAATAATCTATAAAATTGAAAAAAATTTGAACAATTACAGGTCCATAATTCCAACATTTAAAGAGATTTTGCAATTTTAATTAGAAATTCAAATTAAAGTACAAACTTAACTCAATAAAAACATAATGCAAAATTTTAATAAAAAAAAAAACTATTGAAAAATACAAATGGTAGATAAGAAATATTTATAGCCAAAAATAACAATTAATTAAGCACAACTGGTTAGAAAAATTATGATATGAAAATCAATAATTGCTTAAACAACTGGAAAACAGCTAAAGACGTAACGTAACTAAGCCGAATACAAAACAATATATAGATGTAACTAAGCAGAAAAGAAAACAAAAGGGATGATATTGTGGGCGATAGAAGATAGAAAATAACCTCTAATAAAATAATGTTTATAGCTGGCTCTGGCTGTAATTATTAAATACTTGTTATTGTATGAAAAAATAGATTTAAATAAATTGGAGGGTAAAGCAGCAATTAAGCAAAAAGGTTAAAGGGAGAAAAAAAGAATACGCAACCTCTGAGAGACTGAGACTTGTCAAACTTTTTAAGTGTTCTCTATTGAAAATCTCAACCGTTCAAAAACGTGCTACACGTATCTCAAAGCAGGAATAACATTGGCCCCTTGCCGCCTGCGTTATCGCCGAATAGGCACCGTCGTCGGTCACGCAGAACTTAAGTAGAGATATCTCAGATTAGAGGACACAAACACACTCCAAAAAAAGCGAGGGAAACAAAATATTAATTGGGCGCCCCCGCCCCCTCCCCGCCCGGTGACCAGATCGTCATAAAAAAATTGGAGAACAAATTGAGGGAAAGGTAGGTAGGGAGGAGGAAAGAAAGAAAGAAAGAAGAGATCAGATGGCATTGAAATCGGAACGGCAGGTTGAAAAGGAGAGTGCGAAAGGGAATGAAGAGAGGCGGAAGCATGTATTATTTCCTCCAGGGAAAGGGAAAGGGATATTTGATTTGCTCAATTCCTTCTGCTACACCGGGACTGGCAGAAGAAGAGGAGGACTAGGACGAGGTCCTTGTTGGATTCCTATTCCTTCCCCCTCTGTAATTACCAACAGGAAACCCATTCCGACCACAACTCCCACTCCCACTCCCACTCCCCCACCCACACCCTCACCCTCTCCCTCTCCTCTCAATCGTAAGAGGAAACCCAAGAAACCATGCAAGGATGATCTGCAAAAGGAAGCGACCAAGAAGCCACGCAAGCTGCCAAAGGAAGCACCACCTCCATCTGCTGCTTCTGTCAATGTCAACAAAGTCAGAAAATCACGCAACCTACCAAAGGGAAATGCCTCCGTGGCTGCTGGGGTTGTTGCACCTCCTGAGACAGTCACGGTCACAATGACTGTTAAGAAAAGGAACAAGAAAACTTCCTCTCAGCTGACAGCTGCTGAGAAAAGGTCGGAGCCGTACCGCAGAGTACCTCCTGATTTTGACTTCAAACCCCCTCGTTCATGTCACCATCTCATTCAAGAGGGTCACACTTCTGATCATTGGAGGATCCTTGTTATCTGCATGTTACTTAATATGACCACCGGAGAACAGGTTTATACATATACTCTCATCCTATCAAAAAATCATATGCTCATTTTTTTCTTTAGTATTTCATCAAACACCTTGCTTGCATTCTAAATTTTTTCATTGCAACTATTCTGGACTAATTTGGAGAAACCCATTATCAGACCCATATTAGACAGAAAGAAATAATCATAATAACATCGGTTGGTCAAACAAATAATGCTATAAATTGATAAATAGGTTAAGAAAGTAGTAGAAGACTTCTTTGTTCTATGTCCCGATGCTGAGACTACAACAAAAGTTGATGCACAACAAATTCAGGATGTGATTTTTACTCTGGGATTGTACAATAAGCGCGCTCACATGATTAAACGCCTCTCAGAAGAGTATTTAAGGCCAGATTGGACTCACGTCACTTCTCTCCATGGCATTGGAAAGTAAGCTTAATAATTTTATATATTCTACATCTCTATTGTACTCAACTTTCTATGAGGTGGCATGGGGGTAAATAATTTATTTTTGCTTTTCAGGTATGCAGCTGATGCATATGCCATATTCTGCACTGGAAAGGGAGCAGATGTGAGACCCAAAGATCATAAGTTAGTTGATTATTGGAACTCTATTTATGGCAATGACACCAGCTCTGATGCTGCAGTGTAAGCAAATGGGCTGATTATATTATATTTGGGGTCTTTTTTGTGGTTAGGTTTGGTTGTGCAAGTATAGGATCCAAGGGCTTTCCATGAAGTTCAGGTTGTGTTGTGAATTTTGATATAGTTTGAGAAATCACCGGAGACATTCTTCTGTTAATGTTTAACCTTTCACGATGGAAAAGTTAAAAAACAAAATTATCTCCTTTTTTTTTTACTTTGAACAGATATCTGAAGCTATGTTTCATATAATAGCTTCTTAATATTGTATGGTACCTAGGATATGAATGATCATTCCAAAATCTTAGCAGTGAATGATTGTTGTTAAGATTTTTAGAGTAATGACCTTTTTGAGTAAATTTCCTCCATACTAGTCATGCTTTGCGCCAAATCTAATAGTTATAAACTCCTAAGCAAATCCAATAGTTGTAGTTTTGTATATTAAATTTTTTTGTACCTAGATCACTATAGTTTGTTAGACTACATGATAGAATATTGGTGTCATTTTGCCTTCAGTCTAGTATTATAAGAGCAACACTAGACTTAGTATACTACTTAATTGTCTTTGTTCCAGTTTAAATTGTACAATAGATGAGAAAAATGCTGGTAAGTGCAAAGCATGAATTTTGATGCATTAGAATTCACTGATCAGATAAGTTGAGCATTCTTTGCAAGTGATAGCAGATTATATTTACTGATTGATCTTGATCCAACTTTTTTAACCTTTTTAATGGCTAAATACGCTATTAAGATAGTTTATCAAGCTTTCTGTCATGGTAAGTCTGAAACTTTATCGATTAGTGTTTTTTTTTTTTTGGGTTCTTACATGACCCGGAGGTCTACATCAGTTCATCAATGCTAAAAACAGGTTCATTAAAGCTTCTTCTATCCCATCCATAAACCCTTCCCTAATTAGCTAACCTATGTGCTATTTCCAGAGTCTCGTGCGCCCTTGTAATTCCGTCTTGATTTTCCAGGATCTCCAGACCTCATGAAAAGACCTCCAATCAGTAATGTTTGGTTGTTTTGCCTCCACTGCTGACACTGTATCCATAGAGTCAAGACATAATCTGCCCTTCTCCATTTGAAACTTCTTGCAGTATTCTGATCCCTTCAAGAACTGCTCTCGCTTCAGCTTGTGCCGGGGTCAGTGCTAGTACCACTTTGGAAACCCACTGTACCACTATACCACATTGCATCAAGTAAACCCCTATGCCTGCACCTTCCCCCCAGTCCCCATGAGCCATCCATATAGCATATATAGGGGGTTACCTGATTCAGATATTGTTGTTCAGCCGGGTCTGTTGCATCCGTACCAGTATGGCTCCAATTAGTACCAGCAGCACGTCTTGTCAGAATAGAGGTCTGACATGGATTAGTTTTTTAAAGTTAATATTTGTATGGTTGAAATAAATCATGTAGAAAGTCAAAAACTATTGATACAATTATTGAATATTAGTGTAAAATACCTTATATCTAACTTTCAATGAGATACAATTTGACGAGATGCAAGCATTCTACTTGTTTCTAAAAGTCCAGGGTGACGTTCTACAAGATTTATTGGCCATCCTCAAATTCCCTACTAATGAAGAAGTTACATGCATATTATGAGAGGTACAAATCATTATATGTATACATTTCTTCTTTTTTGTTGTTGGATATTTTGGAGCATTTACACCCTGCATAATTTTAATATATTTGGTAATGACCAGGATCTCTTTTATGTGCTCAAGTATATACCAGCATTTTTGTTTGTTTGTTTACAGCATGCACTTATGTGTCAAACAAAGCTTGAGTAATATAAAATCACTGAACTGCCACTAACCTTTTCTTTTAAATTCAACAAAATTGCATCTAAACTGTATATCTACAAGAAAACAGAAGTTTCAGCATAGTTGGGGGAAAAAATTGTCAATATTTACTAAAATGTCAATTTGAGAAGAATATCATTTGCTAGTTGTTATGAGGACAATTAATATAACAAGGCACTATTTTCATGTGAAATCACTTGATGATTCTCTGCTTGAGAATTGTCACGGTATCTGGATTTTGTTGCAAGACAAGGAGATTTTGATTGAGTATGAAATTCTTTATTTCCAGTTATGCCCATGAATGGTGGCTATTTGCATGTGCATGTACTTCATTTTTCTGGATCGGAATCCGCTGCTCGCCAAATTGGCAAGCAGGACCCTGCTTTTCCAAATCAAACCATTATTCTGTGTTGAGATTTGTGCATGAAAAAATTCAACGGTTTGATTTGAAAAGGCAAGATCCTACTTGTCAATTTGGCAAGTAGCAGAGTCGGATCTCATTTTTCTCTCCACTTTGATGGGCATTGACAGTTTGAAAAAAAAAATGAATATTACATAAATGGATATTTGACAACACCTCTTGTCGTTAGATGGCAAAGCTTTATGAGATGTTTAATTCCATGTTCAATTATGCCCTTGGTCGCTTGCCCCCATTCTTCCATAAGGTAATTTAATTTTCTCGAAGTAGAAAATTAAATTACCTTATGGAAGAATGGGGGTGAGGATGATTCTGATTTCTGTAAACTTATTATGGCTATTGATGCGAGCTAGATAGTTGCACTAGATTAGAGACCGTGAATGGAATTAATTTTTTATATCAATACATATGTAGTCAGCAATTGCTGATTACCATCAAAAAAAAAAAATTTCTCGAAGTAGTTAATATTAGTTGTGTGAGGGTTAGTGTAGGTATTAGGGTTAGTTTGGGAATTGAGCATTAATTTATTACCAAACACTATACCAGGGATTTTGTTGAAACATCAATTGGCACTGTATAGATTCAAAATAAGCACGCTAGTGTCGCATGTCTTTTGTGCTACCTATTGTAAGATAAATTGTTTAGTAAACTGACCAGTATGTTGGGCAGACATGTAAAGACTACAGGGAATATTAACTGATCAGTATGTTCTCAAGACTGCTCCATTTTTAATACGTATATCTAACTGCTTATCAATTTGTTGGATATCTATCTTTTCATCTGAATCGTTAGGTTTGTTTCAAGATTATTTATAATTAATTCTACTTTGCCATCTTTAACACACTGCCATCTATTCTTAGCTAGCCAAATGAATTTGAAAGACTGTCATTCCATAGAAGAATTCCTTGTATGTATTTCGTTATATTATTGAAATGAATGATTTTATTGATCCTGATCCTACTGTAGTCTGTTAAAAAGGTAGTGATAGTTGGTAATGTCAAATGTACTGAATATATGTAATTGTATGATAGTGACAATTATTTACTGGAATAAAGATTTTCAAGATTTTCAGGGCATTTGGTCTATATTTTTCTTATTTACTTAAGTGTACCATCTAATACATCGATAGGTGAAAACATACTTCAGTAGGGGAATGGACTCCATGTTTGTACCAGCAAAGCAGGCGGACCCATTATCAGCAATTCAAGACAGAAGCTCCAGATCTACCTCTTCGTAAACCTCCTTCACAAGATGAGATCCTTTAATGCATTTTGCATACCTTTCGGTATTCACATTCTTGACACCCAGAAACTCCAGCACGCTATCATACTCACTCAGGGCTACGGGCATAAGGACGAATATAGCTGCTCCCCGGTAGGGCAAAGCGGCAATCTACGTCTAAACCAGAAAATGAGTATCTAACTTCCCTAAAAAAAAAAAAAAAGAGTATCTAACAATTAGCAAAACTACTAGAAGCAAATAAAAAGGTCTTACTTAAGCACCTACAATCCTAATGCTACAAAATAATTAGGTTGTCACCCCGTTCTTCCTGAAGGTAATTAATTTTTATTTTATCAAGTATTTAAATATTAGTTGCATGAGGGTTAATTAGTGTATACCGGCTTTATCAAATTGAGGTTTAGGTATTAGGGTAAGTTTGGGGATTAAGCATTAATTTGTTACCAGACACTATACCATTAGAGTTAGTTTTGTTAAAACATCAGTTGGCACTGTATTGGTACAAGATAGGCCTGCTGATGTCGCATGTTTTAATTTGTGCTACTTGCTGTAAGCGAATTAATTAGTTGAGTGTGTGTGTATATATGTAACGCACATCATATTTCGTATTAGTAATATCTAAACGAGTTGTTTCATTACTTTAGTCTTTGATTTATGGTTTGGAAGATTGGCCAAGTCCGAGTTGACTCGGCTGAGTCAACAAGGAATTGGATGGGTCCGATCCCAGTTGAACAGTGTTTGACTCGGACGAGTTAGCTATTTTTTGCCCGAGTCAGACCAACTCAAATCGATTCATTTGCTGATTTAATGTTTTTTTTAAAAGCATGTTGATACTTGATAGTTTTGAGAGTTGTTGATGTACATCCATGAAATAGAGAGAAAATAGTCAAAAGTCCCTCTATTATATATATTTTTTCATTTGACATTACATTAGTGTCTTCATTATTTGAATTTATATAGCAACACAATGAGGTGTTCCAGCTAGCTTGGAATCATAGTGACAAATCAATTATTTCGGTTCAGTGAGGTCAAAAATTCGTGATTCGGGAATAATTCGGGTATAATTCGAAATAATTCGGTATTATTCGGATCAAAGATCACAGTTATGTAAGGGAGCAAAAACCAAAAAATAAAATTCTGAAAAAATTTGGGAAAAATTCGTAAAATTCGGGAATAAATCGTAAAATTCGCAAATTATTCGGTCAAAGTTCGGTCAACCGAATAATTCGGCATTCGGTTCAGCATCACCAAAAATCCGAATAATTTGCGAATAATTTGGAAATTATTTGCGAATCTTGTCACTATGCTTGGCATAGCTTTTGGCAAGAAAATATGTGTTCTAGTTGTAATGGTTGTATTATATTATATAATTAGTTGATTATTTGAGTTCAATTTCTTGTCTTAACATAGTTTTTTGACAAATTATTTGTTTTACCAATTTTTTCTTATTTGTTTTTAGTACAAAACAAGTTTCTGCCAACAAAAATCTGAGTATCCAATCCAATTCAGCCAATTCCATCTGATTTATCCGATTCTGATTCTACGGTCATCGATTCTGATTCTACGGTCATGTCATGTGATCGATTCCGATTCTGATTTTCACAATCATGCTTTTATTTTCTTGAACAATTAATTTGATCTCTGTTCAAGGCCTAAACAGTGTGAAGTATCAACCTGTCCTTTGTCCATTTTTTGTCGAATTATGTTTAATTTTTCCTCTTTTGAATGATGAATTGCTTTTTGTTCAATTTTGTTTAGATTTGATCAAGAAAGATATTTCAATGCTTCTTCTGTTACTGTACGAACAACGTACTTCTCTTTTTTTTACTTATTTTCATTATCCTTTTTGATATGATGGAAATATCAAGAGGTGCTTTATGAGAATGAAATTTGCAGTTGCTTCCAGTCTTGCACAATTCACATTTGAAGAAAATATTTAAATGTGAGGATTCAACTGCTTTGAAGACTGAATGCCCAGCAAATGTCAAGTACAGAAAACAATGACTGAGTACAATTAAGTCACCAACCAGTACTACTGCTACTAGAAATATACCAGTGACTACTGACTGTATTTCTCAGCAAATGTAAAGATAGAACATATATATATATTAAAGTTCATCACAACAAAATAATTTTAGCATGGCAGGGCAGGGCAGCAATATACCATTAACTGTAATTAAAAAAAGATTTGCTTGTGCAGAAGCAATAAGCAACAACAATATATATATTTGCTTCAAACTAAAACAAACATCCATGCATAGACTAAGAGGAGAGTGATCTACCGAAGAACTGTAGTAAATATTTTATAACCCAACTTGAATTCTTTCATTTTAAGTTTTGTGATGGAGTTCTTGATCTCTATTAGATCATTCTCATATTTGTGAGCCATCAACGGCCCCACCAATCTGATGAATTCTTGATCTTCCATATAAGAAAGTTGCAGAAATTGCATCACAGCCTCATCCTTCAATTGAAGAAGATTAGTATAATTGTCGTCATCTTCATTGGCAGCAACACCATCATCACCTTTGCCGAAAAGCTTGTGGCACATTTCATAAACAAATCTAAATATGAAAAAGAAAAAGTACGTCAGGTCAGGTCAGTAATTAGTAATTTTGAAATTGATTTAAAATATATAATATACCTATTATGTTCTTCTTTGACAGATTGAGGATTTTTCTTTTGCTTCCTATAGAAGTTTCGAAAAATACGTAATTTGTTGGACAGCTGAGATGGGTTGGGCTGGAAGGACAAGGAGAAAGGGTCCTCCAAACTAGAGAGGAATTGAGCATAATTATTGGGATCCGGTAGGCGTTGGTTTTGGTGGTGATATTGTAACAATGCCTCTAGGAGGATTGATTCATCCTTCTTTGTTCGTAGTCTTACTACATTGTTGGATCTGGAGCTAGATGATACATTCTTTTGTTTATTCTCTTTGAAAGGTGAAATTGTAGAAGGTTTTTTTTTTTTTTTTTCCATTTCCTTTCGGTGCCATTGTTTTCTTTCTCTATGGATTAATTATGGATCAATGGAATAAATGGAGACAGAGGACAAAGAGTTGAACACAACACTATTAAATATATCTAGTAAATTTACTCCTTGAATGTCCCTTGGCCTTGTTGAAATTTCCCTCCATTTCTTCTCTCGGTCTCACCCTGTCGGACCCTTCTCTCTATGTGCAATTAATGTTGCCCTATGATTATGATTGGGCAACGGCAGCGGCAGTGTAATTAGTATGATTAATAGTACTATATATATATATATATATATATATATAGGTATAGATATAGGTATAGGAGCATATTATATTATATATTAATATATGTATGGAGTATGGTCTATGGAGTATATAGATCGAGGAGCATGCATCTTATTCAGCCTGACTCGTGATTGTTTCAACGTGACTCTCTGATTCACAAAACACTTGTGATCTATAGCAAATTTAATTATTTTTTCCAAAAAATGTGAGGTGATTTTTTAGGAATGGAGATGATCATAACATATTAACATATACCATAATCATAATCATAACCATAATGGCAGAATCAACAATGCTTTTTGGTCAGAAAGAAATCTCCCAGTACTGCTTTCATTTATTTTATTTTTATTAATTCAGAACAATAAATTAATGTGCTTTGTTTGAGGTACTGAAACAAATAATTTATATATGAATTAAAAGTACCAAACTATTAACTATAAAAAGCTTAATTTATAACATGGATCGATATTAGGATGTAACTGTTTATAGATCATGTGGCAATAGAATTCAATATTCTAGGCGAAGCTAGATAAAGCTAGGTTACAGCGGATCATGAAATCTGATTTTAGGGACTAAAATTAATTACATATGAAAAACTTGCTCAGCCCTACGGATGTCAATGGCACCATTTTACAAGACCCATTTCGTATTCGACAAAATGACAAAATGACAAAATGACAAAATGGGTATGGATAAGATTTTTTCTTTGTAAATTTATTGGGTACAAGTAAATATTTGTTTTCCGTCATCTAAATAGGTAAGGATAATACGGGTAAAACCTATTCCGTACCCATTCCGATCAGATAATTATAAAAAAAATATATAATATATATATTAATAAGAAATGAATATCCAGTGTCCAACTACTCTTGATAGTTATGTTACACTTAATTAACCATTAAAATAACTACCAAGAATTTAACACGTATATATGTGTGAATTAATTGAATATTTATTTAATATTTTATTTAGTAAATAATAACAATTTATTATATTAGGATTATCTGTTATTTATCCGTTATTGTTTCGTTTTCTGACAACCATAATGGGTAAGAGTAGAATATAAATAAGGTAATTTGTAGCGGGTAATTAAGGATAAAGTGTCAATAAGGACAATTTATAACAGGTACGGATATGAGAATACTTCCACCCGACCCTTATTGTATCCGTTAACACCCCTACTCACCCCTCTTTGAAGTACTTATTTTCTCAAATTAAACTTTCCAAAAACTTAAATGACAAATTGGTGCAAATTAAGACAGAACTAATACATGTTTATTTACAGTTGCACGTACACTCACGAAATTAAATGATATCTACGTACAACATTATTAATTAAACCCGACCCATTAATTTGAACAGAAAAGATATATAAGAAAGTAAAAATGAAGCATGATTAATTAGTCAACAATTTGATGCAAGGGAAATGGGTTGCATATATACAAGCAGTAATTAATGCATGTTTCCATTATTTGGTAATTGCAATACGCGCACTGGCATGCATGCATCTGTCATATACTCATATACACTGGTAATTTGAAAAGAAAAGAAAAGTATGATTAAAATTTTAATTAATTACAATTTTTCCAAAAAGACAAACTAATATAGAGAATTATGTTAGCTGCAGGTTTTGATACCAATGCTTATTCATAATACAAAATTCCAACTTTACATATATGTTACTATGTTAGAATGTTCGGAGGTTTTGATACCAATACCGGGCTCCGATATTGTTTTGTAATAAAGAAACTATAATATTATATTTTTAGTGTCCAAAATTGCAAAACATGATAAATATATATATACATACATATATATATATAGAGAGAGAGAGATTGGCTAATATCAAATCAGTTGTTTCTGAGGTCCCGTACAACCAAGTCGTTTTTCAATATTCGAAGTCCAAAATGTCGATCCAAACCGTTAGATGTGTTATCTATATTAAAATGTGCTTGGAGACCAAATTTTAAATTTTTTGGAATTTTTTTACTATTTATTAAGCCACTTTGTCTTGGTTAAGCTTAGTTCCACGTTGGATCGATTTTTAAAGTGGCTTAATAAATAGTAAAAAAATTCCAAATATGTCAAAAAAAATTAATTACAATTTTCAAAGAAAAGAAACATTAGTAAATAGTAAAAAAATATGGTGTCCAAGCACATATTAATATGGAGAACAAGATGAACGGTTCATATCGACTGTTTGAACTTTGAAAATAAAAATATGTTCATTTTACAAATAGATCCTTATGTCCATAGAAGAGAGAGACACACACTCTCTCTCTATATATATACTAGTATCATACCCGTGCGTTGCGACGGAAACATATTATTTAGGAGCATTTTTCATAATGTTTATCATTTTCGAAGGGACACCCTTACCAGTTAAAGATTTTTATTAAGTGCATGAAGATGTTTGTGATTGAAATTAGAATTTCAATGAGCATAATTCAAAGAACTGTCCAAAACTTCAAAAAAAGATATACATATTCACAAGCGGCCTTCAGTATCAAGCTTCTTTATAAATCTATTGAAAAGATTATCTTTAGTAGCTAACAGTCCAGACTAATAAAAAATCTCATATTCTGGATTCGAGTGCAAGAAGAGAAACGAATTTTTTACATTATGCAACAAAAGAAGTCATAAATAACAAAAAAATGCAATTGAGCCCTTATAAGTTATAACTACTCATTTTGTATATCAAATTTTTATGAAATTATGACATTGTTTTGATATCTAGAAGGTTTATCAAGCATGGGTCAAATAAAAGAAAGAGAAAGGACTGAAATCAAGCAAACAATATACATTAGGAAAAATATCGAGCACTCAAAACACAAGATCAAATGACTAATCCGGTACCAGCCAGATATCAATAATTTTAAAATTCAGGCCATGCACTATCATACCATACATTGTACCAAACAACCCTCAACTCTGCATTTAGCATTTGATTTAACTAAAATTTGCATAGCCTTACCCTCAATTTTGCCAATAGACATAACTACATAAACTCACTCTCCATTATAACTACGCAAAACTTTTTCAAATACCTTTTCTTTTCCCAAATAAAATTATATGATTTCTTCAACTTCCAATTGCATCTCCTCAGCTCCGCACATCTGTAGCGAAGATACCTCCTTGCCCGTTCCAGTTTTGACCTATTGCCTGGAGTGTATTTAAGTTTATGCTTTTTTTGTTCTTTTAAGCTCAGCTGGTGAGGATATAAGCACAATAGTCCATGCTTATTTACTGAATTATCGCCCACTATATCAACTGAGTTCATACTTTTGCATTGGAAACCCAAATCACTTGACATGTTAACTGGTTTCACATCCTTCCAATATCGGGGAACCTATAAAGAAAAGATAAAAACAACTTAGTTACGATAAAAACAACCTGAGGCAGAAACAAAATAATGCTATCAATTAATTGATATCCACAAAACTACACAGTAATAATATAATTAAACTACTTAAATTAGTTTTCAATTTGAACTGGCACTATTTATAATATTCAAAAGATCCAATGTCCCATGTTGGAACACAAATCCTATCCCATGTTGATTGAATTGCTTTTGACTCTAAATGAAAGTGATTGAGATTGATTTGATTAAAAAAAATATAAGGCAATTTACTATTTTTTGCTTGGCTTAGGGTTTAACGAGAATAGCAACCTAATCCAAGATTTGAAACAGTGGCTAACCTAACTTCTCAATGGAATAGCGGAATAACAAGCTAACACATGCTAACCAAACGGTTCGGAACATTTTTTACCATTCTTTTTCACCAAAATTTTTGCAATTCCTTAGCCATCCAAACAAAAAAGGAACATAAACATTAAAGTACAAGAAAGTACACTACACATTGTAAATATTAGTAAATGACTTACAAAGTATACAAAGCCTTCAAAGTTTCCACGATGCCCTTCATTCTTTCTTTTGGTGTAGTTGTTGTTGTAAAGTGGACCTACTTAATAAATAGTAAAAAAATTTTTCCAAAAAATGTTTTAAAAAAATTAATTACAATTTTCAAAGAAAAGAAACATTTAGTAAATAGTCCAAAATAATATGGTGTCCAAGCACATATTAATTATGGAGAACAAGATGAAAATTTGGTGCTGGTTTGACTCATTGCATCAGTTTGTTTGAACTTTGAAAATAAAAAATATGTTCATTTTACAAATATGGTCCTTATTGTATCCGTCCAGCAGACACATATTAAGTAGTAGACACACATCAGAAATTAAAAATTTTTATTTTCTCTCTCTATATATATACTAGTATCACTAAATTAGAAAATTTTAATAAACAAAAAAAAAAAAAAAAAAGAAAAAAAAAAAAAACCCGATGTACGTTAGCGCTGATTCGGCATAACATATTATTTATTATTAGAGCACAAAATTTTTCATAATGTCCAATTATCATGTTTCAAGGAGACACCCTTACCAGTTAAAGATTTTTAATCAAGCCAAAATTAAAAAAAAAACAAAAAAAATCACAAAAAAAAAAAAAAAAAAAAAAAAAAAAAAAAAAATATAAACCAAAAAAAAAAAAAAAAAAAAAAAAAAAAAAAAAAAAAAAAAAAAAAAAAAAGAAAAAAAAAAAAAAAAAAAAAAAAATAAAAAAAAAGGAAAAAGGTAAAAAAAAAAAAAGGAAAAAAAAAAAAAAAAAAAAAAAAAAAAAAAAAAGATAATTGAGTTGTTCAACTTCAAATATTTTATTTAGCACACATTACTCTTAGTCAGACCTTTTAAGTGCATGAAGATGTTTGTGATTGAAATTAGAATTTCAATGTGCATAATTCAAAGAACTGTCCAAAACTTAATAAAAAAGATATACATATTCACAAGCGGCCTTCAGTATCAAGCTTCTTTATAAATCTATTGAAAAGATTATCTTTAATAGCTAACAGTCCAGACTAATAAAAAATCTCATATTCTGGATTCAAGTGCAAGAAGGTTAGAAACGAATTTTTTACATTATGCAACAAAAGAAGTCATAAATAACAGAAAAATGCAATTGAGCCCTTATAAGTTATAACTACTCATTTTGTATATCAAATTTTTATGTAATTTACTGACATTGTTTTTATATCTAGAAGGTTTATCTAAAAAAGCATGGGTTTTTTCAAATTAAAAAAGTTCCAAAGAGAATAGGATTGAAATCAAGCAAACAATATACATTAGGTTTTAATTAATTTTTATTTTATAAATTTTTAAAAAAAAAAAAAAAAAAAATATCGATGCACTCAAAACACAAGATCAAATGACCATTTGGTCTCCAGACACATTTCAATATGGATATCATTTGAGCGTTCCGAGCGCCCTTTTAAAATTTTAAAAAAAAAAAAAAAAAAAAAAAAAAAAAAAAAAAAAAAAAAAAAAAAAAAAAAAAAAAAAAAAAAAAAAAAAAAAAAAAAAAAAAAAAAAAAAAAAAAAAAAAAAAAAAAAAAAAAAAAAAAAAAAAATAAAAAAAAAAAAAAAAAAAAAAAAAAAAAAAAAAAAAAAAAAAAAAAAAAAAAAAAAAAAAAAAAAAAAAAAAGCTTAAGTTCTAACTATAAAAAAAAAAAATCTAAAAATTAATTCACAGGAATAAAAACAATAGAACTATCCAAAAAATGATCAAGAAGCTAGCCAAAAACATACTCAAATACTAAAAATGTAGACCTTGTGATTTTTTTTTAAATGTAGCCATCGATTACAAACAAACATAATACTAAACAAAATAAATTAAGTTATGCAATGTTCTTAAAACAACAACATTCCATTTCACAAAACTAATGTATATAATAAATTACACACAAAAAATAATTTTCAATGCTCGCTTGAAAAGAAAGTTATGCTTGATATATACTACAGGTTAATGGTTAGAAATTAGACAAAAAAGATTTTCTAAAAACGTAATTCTTTTTCTTTTAATTTAAACATATTTTACAAAAGAAGCCAAATTTTATCATTTTTATCGATACATAAGCTTAATATCCTATAACTATTATACTATATATATTTTGTATTTTGTATTTTGTGGGAATTTTGTGTACGGACTTTTATAAATTTCCAAAAATAACGAAAAGTAATTATCAGCATAATTATCATTTTACAAACGATCATTTCCAATGATCAATTTGTCTCTTTTGATATAGTGAAATACATAACTCTCTAATGACATGTTCATTGTTTAACCTAATCAAAATTAATGCACAACTTACTAATTGAATACTGGTATTATATATGGTCACAATTAAGCATCACATCAAATATAATATAGTTTATATAAACAAACCTTCTTTTGTCATTCAGACAAAATGTATAAAAAGCATATATGAAAAACTCATTTTATCAAATCTTCTTGTGTTTGGAAGTACTCTAATGATAGTCTTGTGGTAATCTACATTTTATTAATGAAGCACATTATAAATTGAAAGTATATTACATCCATAATAGTAACTAGTTTTACTCAATTCCTTTAATTTGTGACAGATATGAGCAAACGCCAAAGGAGTAAGCAATGTCTTGAATCTTGATCCACCTGTACCAGTAGAGCATACCATAGAAACACCTCCATAATTTCCATGATTCCCAAAATACCCTTAATCCCATAATTCCCACAATTTTTTTTTATCTATCTTACATCCTACTCCATGATAAACCCATAATTCCAAAATACCCCTTAATCCCATAGTGGGTGTTCGGCAGCCCTCTTAAGGAGGGTGGGGATTAAAAATTTAATCCTCTCTAAGGAACACTTGTTCAGTAAAATAATTGGATTAAGAATGAAAACTTAACACAATTAAATATACATTGTTGTATGTAATATCCTAAATACCCTTCTCCACATTTTTCTTGTCATCTAATAAAATTATGAGAAATTTATATATAAGCGCATCATACTTCTCATTTTAAATATTTCTTCATCGTAACTTCAAAATTAATTACTTTTCCATTAAAACTCAATCATTTTATTACATTCCAATTTCTTAATTAAATCACTTAAAAATGCAGTTTAATATAAAACAGAAGTTCAATTGGAAAACACATCAAAAGAAGAAAAATACTTAATTCCAGTCTTAGTAATTATAATTTTCAAAATGATACCTTAACAGCTTAACCATTACAATTTACAAGCACCAAATGGCGTACCAATATCAACTGGTTTGTACCAGTACCAATTGGTCGGTATCCGTCCTGGCTGATCTTTACCCATACCAACTGATATGTACCAGTAATAGCTTTCAAACTGGAATAAAAAAACGAGATATAAGATAGTAAATTTTAACATTGAAGAATCAACGCAAATACCAAGTAAATAACCAAAGGATTGAATTTGAGTCTATACCAAGTGAGTTTGCAAAGTGCTACTGGGCTGACATTAAGGATGAGATGCTTCCATTTATAAGGGGCTTCTCTGAAGGAACAGTGACTATTGATGCCCTAAACACAGCTAATGTGATAATGGTTCCAAAAAGGCTGACGCGGTGCACCTTAAAGACTTCCGGCCGATTAGTGTTATTAGTCTCATACCGAAGATGATTTCAAAATTTCTGGCTACTAGACTATCAAAATTCCTGCCTCACCTGATCTCGGTTAGCCAAACAGCCTTTGTGAAGGGTCGTCAGATCTCTGAGAATTTTGTGGCATTGCGTGAGGTGCTGCACTACATCTCTCAGGTTAAGAGAACTGCGGTGTTTCTCAAATTAGACTTTGCTAAGGCATTTGATTCTGTCAGTTGGGAATTTCTGTTTCGGGTGTTAGAAGTTAGGGGATTCCCTCTGCAATGGAGAAACTGGGTTAGGAATTTGCTGTGTACAGCCACCTCTAGAATTGTGCTCAACAGACAATCGTCAGAGTTTTTTACTCACAAACAAGGGCTCCGTCAAGGCGATCCTTTGTCGCCTATGCTGTTCATTCTGGCTGCCGATGTGTTAAATCGTATGATTGAGAAGTCAGGGCAATGTTTATCATCAACGTTATCCAGGAAATTGAAGCTCCCCATAATGTCATTTCAGTATGCTGATGATACCTCTTTGGTAGCAGCGGCAGATACTGACACTCTAGTGACACTCAAGCTGTGTCTGAGGTTATTCTCGAAGGCATCGGGTCTCCAAATCAATTATGACAAGAGTTCCTTCTTGCCTCTCAATCTATCTGCACACAGAATTAGGAAATCGACATTGGTGCTGGGCTGCTCACAGACAGACCTTCCAATTTCTTATTTGGGAATGCCTTTAACTCTGTCTAGGCCGAATAAGCAGTGCTATGTTCCATTACTGGACAGAATCAGACATAGAATCGAGGGTTGGAGAGGGATATTTTTAACAGGGGGGGCGCAAATCCAGCTAATTAGATCGGTACTATCTTGTATTCCAATTTACATGATGACCTCCTTCTTCCTACCTAAATGGGTGATTGGCAAAATTGAGTAGATGTGCCGGGCGTTCCTTTGGGGTAAAATGGTGGGACAGGGGAGAGGAGTCCACTTACTCAATTGGGAGGCCTGTTGTATGCCGACTTCACATGGTGGACTTGGCTTACCAAATCTTGCGCTACGAAACACAGCTCTACTATTGAGGTGGTGGTGGAAGGTTTATGCGGATAGGGAAAGCCTATGGTCGTCGATTGCAGCATGTCTCCGAGGATTACACAGAGAATCGGGCCCTCTGATTTGGATGGCCGGTGGTTCATTCTTTTGGAACCAGCTAATCACGATCAAACCGATTTTCCACTTCTGTGCAGTCTGGCATATGGGGGATGGTTCCCGGGTTTCCTACTGGTATGATTCATGGGGTTGGTCAAAGCCACTTAAATTAACTGGAGATGGGGGTGGAAAGCCGGTACACCACTTAATATCAGTTAGAACCATGTTAACTAAATGGCCCATCATCTTGCCGCACTCGGTTGAGGATATCCCGGCGTTAACTGAAGCAGTGGACGAATTGCAATGGAGGTGGACTGCAACAGGGCTATACACATCGGCTTCCTACTACTGTACCATTCTGACTGCGGGTAGGGAGAGGTGGTCGCATGCGCATCTCTGGAGAGCATTCACCCCCTCAAAGGTGAAGTTCTTCACATGCCTACTTCTCCAAAACAGGGTATTAACACATGATGTAATGATAAACAGAGGATTTGATTGTGATACTAGATGTGTATTATGTGACGAGTGTGACATGGAAACAGCGTACCACTTATTCTTTGAGTGTGTGTATGCGAAGGAAGTTTGGCGGCATCTAGGAGATCCGATCCATCTATCAACAACACAGGATTGACTGTGGGATGAATCTTGGGCAAGATACAGGGCGCGGGTAAGAGAATCAAAGAGGATGTGGATGACGCGGGTGATGGCAGGAGTATGGGGTTTATGGAAGCAAAGAAATGCTCGTATATTTGGAAGCCAAAGAAAGCCGGCGAGGTTACTGGTGGAAGATATCAGAGAAGAAACGAAACTGTGGCTGATATTTTGTGTGAAGAGGCGTCCTTCTCATGTAGAGGAAGGGAACAGGCTCCATCTGTGAGGGAATATGTTTGTTTGTTTGTTTGTTTGTTTGCTTGCTTAGCTATATTGATGTACTAAGCACATCTAATTAATTGTACACCTCGTAGCTTCTACCTGAATATAAA
>JAJHPE010000004.1:10357542-10427901 GCA_024447655.1 Carex scoparia | reverse complement strand
GCTAGTTTTACTCTTTAATATATATATAATTGTTTAATTTGTCGTGTTTGTTGTCATTACGGTAAGTGCATTACTGTCGGGAAGCATATAATGCGCCTTCCGATGCGTTTCTCCGAAATTACAATACAGCTGCCTACGGGCTTCTATGTATACCACTTCTATATATTGATCTTTATTCATATTTTTTTCAATCTCTATACCACAACTAAATTCAATCGCTCATCATCTTTCTATTTCTCCAATTCCTCTCCCAATCGATTTATCAATTGCTAATTAATCATTCCACCTAGCTCTCTACGTGTTTTGCTATCTATGTTTCTGCCCTATTCTCAATCGATCTATCAATTGCTTCATTTCTCAATCTCTTCTCCCAAGTCCCAACCAACAATCTCGTACATGATTACAGCAAAAGAGAAAGGATTTTGCAACTTGTTCTTTGTCATTCCCAAGCTACACTAGCAAGGAAAAAGAAAGAAACAAAAATAACCAACCGCTTTGATTTGAGGCGAAGAAGGCGAAAGAAACTTCAAGATGACAAGCTGGGCGGGTCCAACTGCTTCAAAAATTGCCGAGTGGGTGGTGTCCTCTGTTGTTACTAGCCTTGTCAACACGGCTTATAATTCATATTTGTGTGACCGTAGGCTACCAGATGACAGCAAAGCTGAGTTGAAGAGCTAAGTACAGCTCTTCCCAAGATCAGAGCTGTCATGGGCATTGCCGAAGCTCTGAAGATGAAGGATCCGAATACCAGTTTATGGGTCAACCAATTTAAGCAGGCTGTTGAAGAATCACAACTCGTGCTTAATGAGTTGGACTACCTAAACCGAGATGAGGCGGGTGAATCTGCTTCTAGTTTAAAGAAGAGAAAAAGATATATTATCAATGATGATACAATGAAGAGGTTGAAGGATGCTGTAACAATGATGGATCGAGCAACTGCTGAGATCGACCATCTCTTCCGACTTGCCACTGTGTTAGGTGTTCATGGTTGTTCTGAATCACGGCAAGAGGCCGGTGAGGTTTTATGGCTTGAAAAATCATGCCAATTAAGGCAGGCTGTTGAAAAATTACAACACACGCTTAATGAAGTTGCTTCTAAACTAAAGTGGTCGAAGGCTATAGTAAAATGTAGACAAGTAATTTAAATGATATTAATCTCGTCCCTTATTATGGTTTACCAGGTGAAGAGGTTGAACAATATTTTGAAGAGGTTGAACAATATTTTGAAGATGTTGAAAGATATGTTGAAGAGGTTGGAAGATCCATAATTGCTGAGGACAACAATCTCATCCGACTTAAAACTGTGTTAGCTTTTCATGGACGTTCTGAATCCCGGCAAGAGGCCGGTGAGGTTTTAAGACTTGAAAATCAGGTGTTTGTTTGGGAAGTTGAGAGGCACAAGATAATTGATAGCCTGCTGAAGCGACCAATTGATGCTTGCCTCTCTTCCTTTGGTACTGCCAATGTGGGTGGAATAGGGAAGACCACCCTTGTAGAAAGAGTATATCAAAACATGGATGTGTCGAATGATTTCGGCAAAGAAATTTGGATATGTGTTTCTACTTAATTACTTCAGTTTTCAAGGTACAACGACAAAGATTCTAGTTAAACTAGACGAAAAAAATTGGTTTCGTAAACCATTAGATGTACTTGAGGAGGCCTGGAAGGAAAAGATACATTTGAAGAAACTAATCATTCGTGGTGAATTTAGGATTTTTGTCCGGGAAGAAAAAGATATCGGGTTTAAATTGAGAATACAGGACAACGTAAGTCAACTGGAAAATTTAGATTTGTAATTTGTATAATATAAGGATGTTTTAGTCTGAAATGTACAATCTACTTCAAATTTTCATGGTTATTATTGTAGGGATTGTATGATGTTTAATATGTGGCACCAACTTAATCTCTTTTCATGTGAAATGATGATTGTAAGTTGTATTTATCAATCTGACTAGTACATGTTTAATTACAATGGTGCTTGTATAGCAAAAAGAAAAAAAAATTCTAATAGTTGTCTAGTTTTGTACTGCCTATACTTTTTAAAAAGGAAAAAAAAAAATTTGAGTAATTTTATATATCAAATTTAGTTGCTCTCTTTTATTTCTAAAATAGTCTATGATGAACAAAACTCTTAACGGGTCTCTGAAGCTATTATTAGTCCCTAATTTTATTTATTTTCAACAAAAGTTTTTTTTTATTTTCAAAAGTAAAGGTGATTTAATTATTGAAATTTAAACAACAAATTGAGAGGATCTCATTTTATTATTTTAAAATGATGTTTCAATTTTTACAATAATATATATCAATAAAAAAAAAATCTAATCTTAGATAGACATATAGTTGGGCCGAAATTGAAGATTAAGCCCATTAAAAGAAGTGAATTAGACTTTCTATGTGCCGGGTCGGATTTTATACTAGTCTCAGATCCATTATCTGAAGGTGCAGTTAGGTGAAAATATTAACAGAGTAGATTTTACTTCATGCACCGCAACAATCATATCCAGTTCTGTTTTGATTCTACAGTCCGTCCGCTGTCTTAAGTGAAAACTTCTCTGTTAAAATCTTTAGCCCAGTTGAAGAATGAAGAGAGACCAAAAGAAATGACAACAATTAGTCGATTATACGCCATAAACTCCCCGGATGATATACAACCAAATTTGGAGGCATTATCCTTCATCAGGGTGCTTTCAAACCTAATACCATTCTATCGGGTTTCGGTAGAAACAGACAATCACGGCTTATGTCGTTGGACTGCAACAGGGAAATATACATGCGGTTCGGCCTATAGGATCATGCATCATACAGAGATTGTCGTTGAGCACCATAAGTTCCTGTGGAAACTGCCGGCGCCCATGAAGGTAAGAATTTTTCTGTGGTTAATGTTACAAGATAAAATCCTAACTCAGGAAGTTCTTAGCAGCCGAGGATGCACGGTGACTCCAAGATGTCAGCTATGCTGGTCCAATACGATGGAAACGAGGGATCACTTGTTGTGGGAATGTGCCTACGCAAGAAATTTCTAGAGAGGACTGAGAGCATATTTCAACATCACGCAGAGTGGAGGGGGGAACATATACGATGCCTGGATCTTCGGTCAATCAACCCAATCACCAAGAGTGAGGCATGCTTGGAATGCCGTATGGTCGGCCGAAGCGTGGGCGCTGTGGAAAGAGAGAAATAGGAGGTTCTTTTCCAACAAGAGGCACCATGTGAATCAATTGATCAATGATACAGTTATGGATGTCATTTTTTGGTTGCGCTGTGCATAGATCTTTCATGAGGATGGACCCGGGAGGGGCATATTGCGTCCTTCCTGTCCACCATTTTTGGGAGCTGATCACCTTCTTCTTCTTTATGTTTGTCTTTCCTTTCTCTTCTTTTATTTTCTCTCTCTCTCTCTCTCTCTTTCTTCTTTCTTCTTTTCCTTATTTTGGGGAAGTGGATCGGAGTCCTAGGGTAAAACCTAGGAAATTATGTAAATAAAACACTTTTCTTTATCAATATATTGTTGGCGACAATTGTTGCTAACCTTCAAAAAAAAAATATCAAGCTTCGAGAATGTTCGATAGATAATAAATGACTTTATTTAAGCTTCAAAAATGTCTGATATTATATAATTTGATTTATTAAAAAGACTGCCAATTTTTATATTTGATTTATTTGAAATAAATATTATATAAAAAGACTACTGAGAAAATATAATCTTTACAATTTTCTTTTATTTTTAAGTCATTTTGTGTCATCTTTCATAAATCATAAAAAATAGTAAAAAAATTTCAAAAATAGTAAAAATTGGTATTCTACAAGTTCATTATATAACTAATTTACCAAGCTACTTAGATCAAAGAGAAATAAAAATTTTAATCGGAAACTTCAACTCAAGTTTTGAAGCTCTTCCCTTTGTTTTAGGCAATTATAAATTTTAAGAAATGGCATAGCAGTCACTGACGCATGCGTATTTTTGCAAGCTTTTTAAAAAGTGGTTATTTGCTAAAATCAGATACTCAAGCGCCATTTTTTGGCTATTTGAAGTTTCGTCATATAAAGAAAATTTAGTCTTCATATAAACTCGACAATTAGTACAACTATCACAAAAAAAAAAAAGAACCGGCCAATAATTGGTCAGTTTTGGCATTTTTAAAATTATCTATCTTTTGTGGGCATATTTGACAATTTATATTTATTTTTGGATATTCATAAAAATCACTGGGAAACAATTATATGATATAGGAAAAGCAACCTGAAGCTCTTTTATGATGCATATATATATAACATAAAATCAATGATAGAATAAAAACAACAGTTATAACACATTTCATGAGCACCTAAAACCAAATCAATTTATTTCATTTTTTTTTTCCTTTTAAGAAAAGTGGTACAAAATACACATGTCAATAATATCCAAATAATAAAGAACTTTACAAATTTTACAGCCAGTATGAATAATTCACAAATCATCTATAACAAAACCAACAAAATTAAGAACATAAAAATAAAAACAAACGTTAATAAACCGAAACCCTACGGTGTCAGCTTAGTCGAAGACCAAAGCGCCCCATTTCTTTCATACCATTCTTAGCCGAATGAGAAGCTAGAACGAAGAAAGGGAGTTGGTACCTGTCTCGGTACCACCATTATAGATTTAACAAACGCCCAAAGAAACAAGCAATTAAATATAAGAACACAAACTATGAAATAAAGATGCTGACATCCTCTTAGGAGCTCTTTTTAACATATTATTTTCCATTTCCCAGTGTAGGAACCCATTTAAAATTAGCAAGACGACTGCCAAACGTATAAAAGTTTGCCACCAATAATCCTGTTATCCAATTGCTCCGCTCATGTGATCCTAGATCAGATACAGGCCAATAGCTGACCAAAACACTAATCACCGAGATAGCAATTGGAACTCCACCAGTTATTATGAACATAACCTATATATGGAAATTAGAGGATTAAATAATAATAAAAAACAAAAAACAAAACAAAATGTTCATATGAAGGGACACCTAAATAAGAAATAAAGAAAGCAAGACTTACCAGATAGTTTATATCGACTCCGTGAAGGAATTGAAGGAGGTAGGGGACACCGGCTATTACGTGGAAGACAAAGTTGAAGAAAGCGAGAAGCCTCAAACGGTAAATCGTATTTGATCGATTTTTGCCTAAGGTGAGATCAAATATCCGAGTAATTTGGTTATTAGAGTGGCTCGAAAGGCCGATTTGAAGGCCCATATTGAATTCGAGGCCGAAAGAACTAGGATCCGTTACTGGAGGGCCTTCTTGGGCTTCAGAATCTGGGAGTAGCTGGTCCATGTTGAGCCCTACATTGCCTTGGGCTTCATTGTCTGGGACTAGTGGGCCCATATTGAGCCCTACATGGTCTTGAGTTGGAGGGTCTTCAATTTGAATTCCCGCAACCATCTGTTGCCAAGACACAACGTGATCCACATCTACAAGATCGGATGAAAAACAAGGGTCTAGCCCTAATTTATTGGGAGTAATAATATTTTTTTTTTTATTTAGAAGGGCAGAATTAGTTCAATAGCACGAGCTTTTGTCTCTTTAGAGAGATACGATTAGGGCTGTAAATGAGCTGAACCAAGTTAGACCAAATTTGACAGTATAAAATATATACAAATTTATACAAATTCACAAATTGATACTTAACCGAGCTAGACCTTAGCTCAGCTCGTTAAATTTGGCCCGAGCTGTTAGCGAGCCAGCTCGTTAATAGCTCGATCCACTATCGAACGAGCTGTTACCGATCGAGCCAGATGTGAGTCACGAGCGAGCCACGAGCTACGAGCTTTTTTGACAGCCCGATAACAGTTTAATTCGCGAAAATTATTTCGAAAATATGTTGAGTTTAGTGTACCGAAACCCTTTATAAAAGAAAATATATCAGATTTTTGTTTGGTACTTTAAACTAATAAGAAAATATAAAATTTTATTCAAATAGGATTAACCTTTACTGTGCATTAATTAAAATATATTACATGAAATACTGGAAAAGCAAAGATTGATAAAACATTTAGTACGTACCTTGGTCAATTGCAGTGGAGATCTGCTGCATCACTTCCTCAGGAGCTTGCCCCATTGAGGAATACAATACTATCTTGTGAGTTATGATCAAAGAGAGCTGTAGCTGGGTTAGATGGATCGAGCTGTTGTGTACCTCTTCTTCACCGAAAACATTAGTTGCATACCTCTTCTTCACCGAAAACGTCAGTTGCGTACCTTTCTTCTTCACCGAAAACGTCAGATGCGTACCTCTCTTCTTCACCGAAAACGTCAGTTGCGTACCTCTCTTCTTCACCGAAAACGTCAGTTGCGTACCTCTTCTTCACCAAAAACGTCACTTGTGTACCTCTTCTTCACCGAAAACGTCACTTGCGTACCTCTCTTCTTCACCGTAAATGTCAGTTGCGTACCTCTCTTCTTCACCGTAAACGTCAGTTGCGTACCTCTTCTTCACCAAAAACGTCAGTTGCGTACCTCTTCTTCACCGAAAACGTCACTTGCGTACCTCTCTTCTTCACCGTAAACGTCAGTTGCGTACCTCTCTTCTTCACCGAAAACGTCAGTTGCGTACCTCTTCTTCACCAAAAACGTCAGTTGTGTACCTCTTCTTCACCGAAACCGTCACTTGCGTACCTCTCTTCTTCACCGTAAACGTCAGTTGCGTACTCTTCTTCACCGTAAACATCAGTTGCGTACCTCTTCTTCACCAAAAACATTAGTTGCGTACCTCTTCTTCACCAAAAACGTCAGTTGTGTACCTCTCTTCTTCACCAAAAATATCAATTGCGTACCTCTTCTTCACCGAAAATGTCAGTTGCATACCTCTTCTTCAACGAAAATGTCAGTTTGTTTGAAATTCACGGATAAGGGGCTCTTTTGGGGTTTGGGTTTAGAGCTAGAGAGCGGAAAGATAAGAGTAGTAATAGAGTATAATTAAGCAAGGAAGTAATTGGACAATGGCAACCGCTCTCGCTGCTCTCCAAAATGCATGAGCAATGGTGGAAGATGAGTTGGTGGTGAGCATGGGGTTTTATAACCCGTTTCTATTTGAAAGGAAAAGCATCCTGAAGGAAAAGCATGGGGTCACATCTGTGATTTATTTTCTATCCAAGTTCTTTTTTTTCTTTTTTTTGAGGACAAACCCGTAGGTGGCCAAATTTCCCTTCAGCGGGCAAACCCGTCTATGGTGTCCAACTTTCCCTTCAGCAGGTGGATCGTTATTGTGATTCCGGTTCCTTTGTGCCGGTCTGTGTTTCATCTGTCTTTCACTGGGCGTTTGACTGCTGATTTATTTTCTTATTTTGACCCGCCTTATGCTTGATTACACACGAATTGAAACAGAAGAAATTCAGCTTAGTTGAATAAGCCACTGTTTATTGAATATTGCAAAATTATGACCATATCAAAAGTATATGTTTGATGTTCATAAAATATAAATAACACACAATGTACGTATAACGAAATTAAATATAACTGCCGTATATTTTATTTGTGCGACAATGTTATCTTTATACAATTTATGTTATATGAAAAAAATATGCAGGACAAGGCCATGCGTTCTTTTCTGAACAAAATTATGAACATCGATCACACCATGCATCCTTTTATGAACATCCTTCTTTTTAATGAAATACCGTGGTATAAATATAAAAATCACAATGTGTGATGTTCATAAAATATGAACACATCACAATGTCCAAGTACAGAACAAAATTTCGAACATCACAATTGTGATATTTAATTTTGTGTTCTTATATAACAAATTTATCAATCTGAATAGTAAATGCTTACAATGGTTCTTATATAACAAATAAAAAAAAAGGTGATGGAAATTCTAACGGTTGTCTAGTTTTGAACTGTTGCCTACAATTTCTAGAAAAAGAAAAGAAATATATTAACTTAATTTATATACCAAATCTAATTGCTCTCTTTTATTCCTAAAATAACCTATGATGAACCAAAACCCTTAACAAATTTTTGAGGCTATTATTAGTCCTAATCTTAATTATTTTGAACAGAAGTTTTTTTATTTTTAAAAAAATTAAGATGATTTAATTATTTGAATTTAAACAGTAAATTGAGAGGATCTCATTTTATAATAATATTTATCTATAAAAGAAATCTAAAATCTTATATAGACATATAGTGGGCCGAAATTGAAGATTCAGCCCATTAATAGAAGTGAATTGGACTTTCTCTGTGCCGGGTCGGATTTTATACTCTCAGATCCATATCTGGATAGGCGCAGTTGAAGATAGACCAAATTAAATAAACGACAACTGAAACAATGCAGATCAGATCAGGCTTTGAATAATCATTCCTTTTCCTCTAAGTTAACATAATATTTCTGTTTAGATTCAGACTGTCCGATCTGAATCGAGTGAATTCCGTATTCGTGCGGATTCTGATCGGACGGTATGGACTAAACAGAAATATTCTGTTACCTTGAATAATATGAATTCCTTTATTACAGAATATTATAAGGTAATCTTTTTAACAGAGGGGTTCTAACTTCATGCAGTGCACAAAATAGAGAATTAAAACAGCGCTGTATATGGTTCATGCGCTGCATGAAGTGGAAACTCCTCTGTTAAAATATTAACCCGAAGTATATCCATTGGAGAAACTATCTTTTCTATATTTCTTACCCTGAATTCATATAACATAAAGTAAATCAAAATTTCAATTTAGATACAAACCGTCAGATCTTCTTTGGCACGAATTAGAAGGATCTAGACTGTGCGTATTCTGATCAGACGATCCATATCTAAACTCAAAACTTGAGTTACTTTAGATTATTGAATTCCTTTATAATCAAGAATCATAAATCTCCATCGGAGAAACTATCAAAGGAGAAAGAGAGAGAGATCTCTGACGCACTGCAACTAGAGAAAGAGATGGAGAGAGAAGGCGAAGAAGGATCGTCGGCGAAGGGATGGAGTTGCGAGACGAACTGGACAGCGGCGAAGGGATCGTCGCCTCTAGATGCTTCCATCTCTTTCGACACCTCCGACGAAGACGCTCCCGATTTGACTTCCGATGGGACTCTTCTCCTCCGACCATCCGCCTCCGACGATGATCCCCCGCCGTGCGAAGTCACTGGTAAACCAAGAGCAACTTCATCACTTACAAATTACAATTCCTTCTTTTTTATTACTAATTTTGGATCAATAAATTTTGGTTTGTGCAGTTTTCTTTAAGGGAAAGTATGAAATTCACAGAGTTTATGCTCGAACAAGTGCCAGAATTTTTGAGATATATTATACAAAGGATGCAGATAGAAATTCTACAAAGGAGTACCTTTGCACAGTCAAATGTGGTCCCGCGTCGTCAGATGAGAATTTACATGGTTCTAGCCAGAGTAGCAGTGTTCATTCCAGTGAAGAAGAGAGCTGGGTTGATGTCAAGACTCCTCAGGTAAAAACTTTTTGCTTTGAGAAATCTAACTATGAATACTAGAAGAAGCTTCAATTCAGATTTTAAGTAGGGATGTTCACTGGATATGGTTTATTTGGTTTTCAACTAAAACAACAGATTTTGGCTTAAATGGTTCTGTTTTTGGGTTTAAATCCAAGTAAACAAACTGAACAAACCGAAATGTACTTTGGTTTTTTTTTGGTTCGGTTGTTATTCAGTTGACTAATTGAATTTGGTTTTAGATTGTTGAAAACCGAATAAAATTATGGTTTTGACTATTATAATTCGGTTTTAACTGAACTGACCATTTGGACACCCGTACTGAGAAGTAACATGCTTCCCTTACTAGTTATGAAAAATGGCTGGGTTTTTTTTTTCATATTCACTTCAAAAGGATGAGCAAATTCTTGTTTTCTAGTGTTTATATAATTCAGTTTAGTATTTTAGTTTAAATTTATGAAAATCTTCTTATTGAATAAGACCATTATGATAGTACCATCTCTTATGTTATTTTTTGCTATTTCAGATGCATTATGAAGCAACAGCTGAGATTTCAGATGCTGAGCCTTGTGCATCCCTGACCCTTAGATTTCTCTCTCTTCATACGAAATCCTCTGTTCATGTCGAAGAAATATACATATATTCTGACCCCATTGATGAAACCAGTACCAGTACCACTCAGGATTCATCAACCAGCACAACAGGTAACAGCAATGCAAGTTCTCTATTCGCCATGCTGGTACCGAATATCTTGCAAATGTCGAAATCAGGCCGCAGCAGCAGAATAAATGAACGGTACTTTTCTCCTGATAGACTTCAAAATACAGATGATGTCAGGGACCAAAATGCAAAATTAGACACCTCTGTAACTCAAGAACCCGGCAGAGAAGCGGTAGAGAAGAACCCTGTTGCAACTGACACTACTTTACCTTCACTGGTACAGCCCAAAAACAGTACCAGTCCGTATCAAACCCATGCCGGAAACAGTAGTAAGCCCGATATAAGACAAGTCGATCAAGAGGCTACAGTTAATACAGACCCTGTGAAAGTGGGCCCTACATCTAATGAGTCGGCGAACCGTATTGAGAAGATTCTAGAACAACTGGTATCCAAAGTAGATAAGATAGAAACATACTTTACAAAGTTCGAAGAAAAAATGGTGGGTCCGATTACTTGCATTGAGTCGAGGCTGGATCGGTTAGAGAATCAGTTTAACCTATTAACAAAAGATCTTCAATCAATGCGGGTTCCACCGACAGAAGAGATTGAGAAATCTCAGGACCTGGTCTCTCCAGATGACGGCTCTATAGCTGGTAGTGTGGCGGGTTGTCAGGTTGAGACAAAGACATGTACTGGCACGACTTTTAGAGCACCTGAGTGTATGAGTGAAGATGAAAGTGATGATGATGTTCATGATGGCAATGATGATGTCAGACATGATGAAAAGGAAGTTGACACCCGTGTGCCTCCTAATAAAAGAAAACCAATTTCTATTGATGGTGCACTTGCTTCTGCTTTGGCAGCATTTGCTACCGAGTCAAGTCCAAATATAAGTACTGTTACAAGTGACAAAATGAACGATCCAGATTTGGTCGAAGGGGTCCCACTTGTATCGATCGATGAGGTGGATTCCGACCCATTATCCTCTTTTGAACCTGTAATTCACACTGATCAAAATTACAGTGCAAATCATATCACCTGTGCAGTGGGACCCACTGAGGACAGTAGAGAGGATTCTGACATCCATTCACAGATTAGACCTGGTTTGTTCTCCAAAAGTGTTATAGGAGAGGTGTCTGATGAAGAGGAGGAAGTGGAAGCGGGTTATGCACCCGACCCGTTATCATCTTTCAAAGCTGTAACTGTAACTAATTTGGATGATGAGAATTTGCAACCAGTTGATATAAGAGATATCAACTGTAAAGTGGGACCCATAGAGGAAAACAGTGAGGTGGGACCCAGTAATATGTTCTTTAAAAGTGTTATAGGAGAGGTTTCTGATGAAGAGGAGGAAGTGGAAGCAGGTTTTGCATCTGTAACTGTAACTCACACTGATCAAAATTACAATGGGGTAGGAGAAGAAGAAGAAAAAATCTGTGAAGTGGGACCCGCAGAGGTAAACAGTGAGGTGGGACCCAGTTTATTCTCTAAAAGTGTTATAGGAGAGGTATCTGATGAAGAGGAGGAAGTGCAAACAGGTTATGCACCTGATTCGCCTCGGTTTACATGTAACAGTCCACTAAGCAGCAGTGATTTCGAGCCAAGTCTCCCAAATTACGGTGAAATTCTTAACAGGTGGGGCAATGATAGCAGCAGTGGCAGCACTGATTCGAGCTTTGACGAAAGTTTTCTAAAGACTAAGATCAATATGGATTTTAATACATTTAATGAGGCAAAAATGCGGGACCCAATGGCAGTCTTGTGGGATGAAATGTCTGGTGTCAAAGAAGAAGAAAATACCTCAGGTGGTGCAAATATTGATCCTTTAATTGATTTTGAGAACTTTTCAAATCCAAGTGAGGTGGGCCCCACTGACAGTAACATACCCCAGTTTGAGAGCCTTATATGAACTCTTTCTGTGTTGAATAAATAAAATATCTCTGTTTTTGCATCGAACTTTGGTTAAATTTTAGGTGTCTTTGTTTTCTTGTGAGATGTAAATATGTTAGCGTTACCACTTGTTTCTGTTGGAATAAAAAAAATTATGACATTCTGACAAGACATTTACTTTTTTTAGTAAGCATTTTTAATTTGGAAAGTTATGACATAGTTTGACAGCTAAGTTATTGTTTATAGGTAATGGTATTGGTATGGAACCACTGTACCAGTCCACACCAGTTTAGTCCAGAATTTTTTATTTGTAGATATTAGTATAAAAAATATAGTATTAGAATGAGTGGGTGGGATTATAGATGGAATAGATGGATTTGATTTAATTCGGATGTAATATTTGAAGTCGAAAAAATTCCTGAGATCCAATCCCTTGATCAAACATCATTCACCTCGTTATAAATTGGATAAATTGGTCAGAGGGGATCCAAGCTGCAACTTCAAAATCAAATAAATTGAATAAATTTGTTTAATGTAGTTGTGAAAATTCTTGCAATGTATGATTGTTGCAATCCTTCTATGTGATGTTTTGTCCAATATATTATTATAATGTTTAACTAATTTTTGGTTTAACAGTCCATACCAGTAAAATTGGTACTATTCAAATATTCAGTATCAGTAGTTCAGTACCAACTCACAACTCAGATATAAATATGTTATGTCCAAAACTAGCTGAACTAGTTGTTTGATAAATTACTTTAAGCTGAAAATTAAATGGTGGTAAGTATATACTTTAAGGGCACAGAAGTCATTTTTACTTGAATGAAATCAATTCTCTCTTATTATGTATACATTTCAATTAATGAATAGAGAAGAGTTCAATTATTTTTTTAATTTTATTTCGATCAACAAATTTCAATTTGAAATCATCTCTATTGAACTCTATTGATTTGAAATCAATTGAACTCCAACACCTCTATCGTTCTGCGTTCCGAGTAGACTCTAAGTGAGTTGTGAGTGAGAGGAGAGAAAACATATATATATATATATATATATATAATGTATAGGGTGTTTTTCTAGCAAACCGTTAGGATTTCTAGCGGTTTACTAAAATCATAACTGCCAAAATTGAGGTTCAGTAGGGATAAGAACCGTCAGGAATCTTGATAGTTGGTGCATTTTAAAAAAATAATATATTGAAAGCATTTCTGAAAAAATTTAATATATTGAGAGCATTTTTAGTGATGATGACATGGGCTTCTCTCTCTTTGATTAAGATTTTCTTTCTTTCTCATTCCGGTTTTGGTTTTGTTTCATGGAATTGTAATGGTCTTTTAGGTAAAGAAGCGCTTGGTACTTCATGATGATGAGAATTGTTTTTGCTATGTTGAATGAACTATGTTAGTTATGTTTTGCTTTTGTGTTTCGACATGGATCGTATCTCTTCTATTTCTTGATAGCTTTTCTTTTTTATTCTGACGTGAAAATTACATACAATTGTTGATTTTCTCTAGTGAAAAAATTAAAAGCCTGGTGACACTTGATTATTTATGAAACCAGGTAGAGATAGCATCTCTTGTTTTTCCGTTTTGGGAGTTTTGTATGAATTGTCAGGCTACTGCCTACTGAGGCAATGCATGAATACGAGTGACCAAAAAAGGGGAATTTCAAGCAAATCAGACGCATCTAAATTCTAAAGAAAGAAAAAAAAAGGTTACAATACAAATAAATAGCCCATGGGATGCTATTTCTAAATCTGTTTAACTTTGATCGTCACACAAAACTTAAGCATATTTACAATATATGGTTGAGGGCTTACCAGCTTGAGCAAAGGAAAAAAAAAAAAATAGTCAAATACAATACAATACATACACACCTACTGACAGCTAAAGAGACTGACTGACTACCTCCTAACTATAAATTATCCACCACTATATGTACAATTCTTTCTTTCTTTTTTCAATGTCACAAGTTAGCCCCCTCTGCCCCCTTTTCAATCCCTTATTTTTCATTCATCAGGGGCCTGCAACAAAAAGTAGCACAATCAAATAGTGGTAGTGCATTCATTCATAATCATAATGTAGAAGAGAAGAGAAGAGAAGAGAAGAGAGTGGTCAGGTTGCTTTAAAATAAGGAATAATGAAAGAATGTTTGGAGCACCTTCAGACATGAGCTGCTCAACCCGTGCAACAATGTGCTTTCCATAGGTGAACTTGCGCAGGGACGAGAGACTGGCCCTGATACGACCAATCAGTACTTCCCTTTGCTGGTCACTGCATGTGTCAAGAATCTTCTGCACCACATAGTTGGCATACTGGTCCTTCATCATCCCCTGCTAATAATAATAATTCACATCATCATTAACACATGATAATGATATCTATATTAATTATTAAATGAAGAACCAAAGGAAGCAAAAGTACAGACAAGGAGTGCATCGTTGCCGTCCGTTTGTTGGATGATGTGACGGATGAGGATGTCTCTGTGAGTGGGGCCAGCACACTGGAAGCACTTCTCAATCACATTGGATGCATACTTGTTCTGACTCATGGTCACCACCTGGCTCGCTAGCTTTTCTATTATCTGATTCCTCTCCTCCTCCTCCCCCTTCTCCAGCACATGCTTTACACATTCAATCAAAAAATGCAGGCCATATTATATATATATATAATGTAACTGCCCACAAGTAGTAGATTCATATATGCATACAATAATTAAATGAAAGAGTGAAAGTTGAAACCTGGGTGACATAGTTGCCGTACTGGTCCTGAGCAAGGGTGCAAGCAGATTGCAGAATCTCATCCACTATGCACTGCCCCAGTGCATTTCCTGTGCAGTGCTCCAACACCCTCTGTTTTCATTTTCATTTTCATTTTCATTTTCATTTTCATACTCAAATACCAACTAGAATGAAATAGAGAGAGAGAGAGAAGCAATCAACCTGGATGACACGGCAACCATATGGGTGCATGGAAAGAGAGGCAACCTGGCCACGAAAAGCAGTGATAATGAAGCCGATATGCTCCACAGGGACCCACTCTATGCACTTCTGTATCACGTGATTGCCATTCTGGTCCCGCACACACTGCATCTCATGCCCCTCCAATTCTCGCACCAGCTGCCACTTCTGCTCTGCCTCTATCACTTCCAAGGCCTATAACCATAATCCAATTAGCTCCCAACATATTTGTATACAAAAAAAATGCAAACTATCTATGTTGTTTGCACTTGGCACGTGTATGTACCTTCTGGATGACACGGCAGCCGTACATCTGTAAGCTAAGTGGCAAGATATGGCCAACCAACTTGTTTGCTAGTTCTCTCCGCTGTTCTATGCTTCCATACTCAAAGAACTGCACATACAATAAATAACCAATTATATAATCAACACACATTTGCAAACACAATAAATAGTAAAAGTAAAAAAAAAAGGATGAAAAGTAAAGAAATAAACACCTTCTGAATAACATAATTGCCAAATACATCAGTCATCAGAGACGTGGCATGAGGAAGTATCTCACTGAAAACTGCTGCCTTTTCCTCTGGACTGGAGTTCTCCAGTTTCTGCTGTATGAATCTGCTTCCATGCTGATCAGCACTGCCACCACAGAACAAGTTTTAAAAAAAACCATCAGCTTTCCTTCTTGCAATAAACAACAACAACTAAACAACAACAACAACAACACTGGTAGATTGATTGAAGGTTACCTGAACTCTACTATGCGCCCAGTAATATCCAACAGCTCAAGCCGACGGTTACGATTGGTTTTTAGTTCTTCCAGAAAGGAACACTGCTTTGTTTCATCATGCTTCGTCACATTCTGAAAATCAGTTTGATGCATCCTCAGATTCTCATTCCTCCTTGGGCTGGCACTCTGGTAATGCATCTGTGACCCCATTTGGTACCCAGAGAAGTTTGTGTTTGGCCCCTTTCTGACACTCAATGGGCTCATGCTAACGGATCTCACACCTGGAGAGAAAGGGCCCGGTTGGTGCACCTTGTGTGGATCAAAAGACTCAGTAGCAACAGTCACAACTGTATTAGAAGGGGGTTGGGGTCTTATAGGTACTGTATTATATGGACTGGCACTTGGATAGACATTCATAGCTTGCTGCAGTGGGTAATATTGCATATAGCTAGGGTCAGGTACAGGAGGTTGTACCGGCAACCCACCCATATGGCCATAGTACTTGTATGGCTGAACAAACTCTGCTCCACTTGATGCAACTGGGCTCTGAGGGCCAAACCCGGTAAGAACAGGAGGAATGAAGTTAGGGTTTAACGGGTACCCAGTGAAGCCAAATTGCGGGTTGAAAAAGGCTGATGGATTAGGGTTCGGAGGAGGGTAAAACGATGCCGCTCCGAGATTTGCAAGGTTATTTGCTGATGTGTAGAAAGGGTTTGTCATTCCAGCCTGTTGTAAAACAGGTTGCGGATCGACCCGTGGAAGAAAAGGTAACTGAGCAAGAGGGTATTGCTGTGATTTTAATTGACTTGTCTGGCCTGGAAAATTTACACTTAAGGCCATCATTTCAGCCTCTAGTCTCTGGAGATCAGTAATACCAACTTCAGACGATTGTAGTCCAGCAGCTGGGAGTAAATTTAGCAGTGTTGATTTTGTGTCAGAGATTGATTTCCCTCTTTAGACCGGGAGGTTTCTTAGATGATGATTCTGAGAGACTAGAAGAAGCCAGATGAGGAGTAGAGCTAGGGTTAGTGTGTGACTGGTGTGTGTCAGGCTCGGGTGCCGTAACAGTTGAGTTGCTGCTTGATGGATGCGATGGGCTTTCATACAATGGAGTTGGAGGCCCTGCATATTCATCCTGCAACAAAAACTTCACTTTATATGGCATCGTCCAAAGTCAAGAAAACAATACAGGTAAAACAAAGTGAAAAGAACAAAAAGTTTACCTGAGTGTAATCAGCAATCTCCTGGTTACGTGTCTCGGATCCTGTACCTGAACTGGATCCACCTGAATCCAACCAAGGGGACCTCTCATCCTCTGGTTCTTCCTTGTGTGTAGAAAGCACCGATCTTGGTATGAACAGAGGTCCTTTATTTATACTAGCACCACTTTCACTTGTATCGTCTAGTGAAGAGCTATTGTAAATTTTGTGCATCAAATGGCGCCCCTCTCGGTTAATCAGAGGAGGAGGTAACCTAGGGTTCAGGTTCACCTTTAAATTGTAATACTCCAAATACGCTGGATTTGCACGCAAGCTCTCTTCATCAACAGACTTACTCAAATTCTGCAAAGTTTCTTCGTAAGAGGAAGAGGAATTATGTGGGCCTATGAGGCCCGTAAGTGCAGTCCATGAGCCTTCTATGTTTGGTGGGGCACTACCACTCCGCCTTGGTACTGATTCATGCTCTCTCCAGCTACCGTGAATTTGTGTGGCTGCATTTGAATGGTATCCCATTTCTTCAGTTGGAAGACCGCCAGGGGACCAGCTGGGGGATCCACCGGCAGTGACTAGTCTTACTAGGCTCTCTGTTGCCATCACAACATTTCAATTACTTGCAGTGAACTGGAGAGGATCAATGATGCAGTGCTCCCTGGAAAAGTCACAAGCAGCAACATTATACATTATAAAAAGGCAATTAGGCAGCATACCAGCAGGAGAAGCAAAACAAGGTATATCTTACATAAAGTCTCAAACAAAAAGATTTACCGGTTGACTCAAACATTGATTTATATTAACTGATAAAAAATGTCAATTGTGATGACATCTACAATTTGGTGACAATTAGTAGCTGTATAAATTATAAGATGGTCAAAATTACTTAACCTCAAAACTGAAAACAAGTGGTTTGAGATTGAATTCCCCAAATAATGTTCAGAAATTGACAAAGGTGTATAAGAGAAGTTAAAATACCATCAGTCAAGAACATAATTGGCTGGGCATAATTGGTACAAAAGAATTCCCCAACTTAGACCAGAGAGGTTTAAACCCTAAAACCCTAAAATTAAAAGTTATCCAATGAGAACCCAATTGGAAGCTAATTAACCGCAAGGTAAGATTAATGACCTCCTTTTTGGACAGTAATTGAAGCTATAAGCTCCCAAGCCGATTGCTTCATCTTTTCCTTTTGATTTTGGGAGACAATCCAGATGACAATAAATAATATGGTATAATAACAGCTGCAAGAAGCAGGATACGAGCAGGTAAAACTCAGAGAAAACCAGCTTTGGAAGAAATCGCAATATAAGATAACGATTGGTTTGCTACCAAAAAAACAAAATAATCACCTCGAATCAGCGTAGAATCTGGCGATCTGGATGAAGCTAGTAGATTAGAGAAGAGAAAGAGAGGAAGAATTTAAAGAAAGATCAAAGAATCGAGCAAAGGGAGAGGGGGATTGAATCAAGCAAAAGTGACTTCTATGCTCTCTCTCTCTCTCTCAGCTCTCTCTCGACTTGACGCCCATTCCAATGGTTGAATAAATTCAGGTCTTGTTGATGACTTCCTGCGAAAGATCTTTCTAGTTTCCTACGGCCTACTCAAAGCCCTTTTAGATCCTCTCTTTTTGTAACCTAACTGGAGATATCCCGTCTATCGGACGGTTGAATTCATGGTCATTTGGTACTATAATATCCAACTATTGTAATCTTGTACCGGGAGATGTTGGAACTATAATTGATTACCTTGGCCAATATTAATCTTGGATCATAAGATTGGTTGTTATCTTAATTTTTGATGCGATTTTGGTATATACGAATTCAGAGTAGGTCCGATGCTCATCGGATCATTGGATTGCATTAAGATTCGTGGGTAGTACATTGAAAGTTGTGCAAGTAGTTTCAATTTCTGTGCACACAAATCTTAATGCTAATTGTATGATGATAAAGCTAATTGAGTCTAAAAGTAGGTCCGATGCCCATCGGACCTACTCCTATCTCGGTATATACACCATGGCTAGATGTGGGACAGCAGCATCTTTTGGTTACTGGGATCTCTTATACTGTGTGGTTCCTGTAATTATTATTTCATGATAAATGAAATGGTTTTTTGCCTTTTTTTTTTTTAAATATTAATCTTCATGGTCATAATCAGTTCATAATGGTTCGGGTCGATTCTCATTTGCTGATACACTTTCCAAGTTATACCTCTAAAATTTAAATCCGAACCGATATTGAATATTCTAGAATGTTAGGTACGGTAATAAGCATCATTTGGTCATTGTAATACATCATTACCAAGATAAATATCAATTCCAATTGAATTAATAGACAAACCTAACAAATACAAATTAAAATTAAAATTAAAAAAACTAGTAAAATATTAAAAAAAAAAAATTTAAAGAACCAAGCTGTAAGAAACTTACAAATTTTGCTCTTTGGCTCTGGAGAAAAAAGAAAGCTTCGGATAAATGAAAAATATTGAAATTTTCGCTCATTTATAATCAGGGGTGGACCTAGTGTATTTCAGGAGGACAACCACCTCTTCCTGGATTTTGAGTTTTAGTAGAGATTTATCGGTTCCGACTAGTTTTGTCCCTCCCGGAAATTTTTTTGCCCCCCTATGAATGTTTAATTGGTAATTCGGATTAAATTTATAGTTAAAATAATTAAAATAAATTTCTCGAAATATGATTGGTAATTATAATTATAAGTCAGAATATCATAAATTACAAGTCAGAGCATTATAAAGTATAAGTTAAAGTATTATTTTTTATCAAATATATAATTAGTTAATGGGTTTAAATCCGATTAGTTATTTAAACCCGATTCAATATTTTTTTGTCTCCTCCTGACGAAAATTCTGAATCCGCCCATGTTTATAATTATAACTCTAACTTTTAGTGCATAGATCCAGTCTATGCAACTGTCAAAAATAATGTACAGATTGCGTCTTTGCACGGAGTAACATTTGAATTTTTAAAGAAAGAAAAAAAAAAACAGTAGTAAGATCAGAATTTTGAAAGTTTAGGGTGGTAAGTACAAAAAATTTCGGATAACCTCTTGGTTATATATATATTTTTTAAATAGAAGCCCGTAGTCCGTAGACAATTGAATTACGTACTGTTTGGAATATATTATTGTTGGTGTATCTGTCATGATGCGCTTCTACGAAATTACAATACAGCATACACTGATAGCATAATCCTGTCTCACTATATATGTGGCGAGTCACTTCCATTTCCACATTGCCTTTACCATGTGAAATTAAATCTGCTGCGATTCTCGCAGTAACCTATTTTTCCATATCCAACCTTTAATTATTTTTGAGATCCGTGCATAAAAATCAGTTTCCTTCGAGATTTGTGAATTCCAAAAAATTAAAGGTTGGATATGGAAAAACAGGGTCCTGCGATCCGTAAGAATCACAGCAGATTTGTTTCCTTACCATGTTCCATGTACCATAGTAACAAATCGATAGTTCGGGTTCGATTCGGCGGAATTAAAAATTTGTGATTCGGATATAATTCGGAAATTATTCGGTACAATAAAGAAGCAAAAAAAAAACAGCAAAAAAAATGATTCAAACTTCTAAGATTGGAGGGGATCCAAAGCTTTTTCGCAATGTTGTAAAATGCGGTTTTGTTCATGCATGCAGAAGGCCACTACATACCGCATATGTGGAATTTCATGTGGACTCATATATGCGGATTTTAAATTATATATTAATTTATTTCCATTCAAAACATGCAATATATTCCCATTAAAATCATTCAAACAATAAATTCGCACATATGCGGATCAATATGCGGACATATGCGGCTCAATCGCACATATGCAGACCGATATGCGGAAATATGCGGCCCAATATCCAACCTTTAATTATTTTTGAGATCCGTGCATAAAAATTAGTTTCCTTCGAGATTTGTGAATTCCAAAAAATTAAAGGTTGGATATGGAAAAGCAGGGTCCTGCGATCCGTAAGAACCACAGCAGATTTGTTTCCTTACCATGTTCCATGTACCATAGTAACAAATCGATAGTTCGGGTTCGGTTTGGCGGGATTAAAAATTTGTGATTCGGGTATAATTCGGATATAATTCGGAAATGATTCGGTACAATAAAGAAGAAAAAAAAAAAAGCAAAAAAAATGATTCAAACTTCTAAGATTGGAGGGGATCCAAAGCTTTTTCCCAACGTTGTAAAATGCGGTTTTGTTCATGCATGCGGAAGGCCACTACATACCGCATATGCGGTATACGGCCGCATATGCGGAATTTCATGTGGACTCATATATGCGGATTTTAAATTATATATTAATTTATTTCCATTCAAAACATGCAATATATTCCCATTAAAATCATTCAAACAATAAATTCGCATATATGCGGATCAATATGCGGACATATGCGGCTCAATCGCACATATGCAGACCAATATGCGGAAATATGCGGCCCAATATGCGTCCGCATATGCAAAACCGCATATTTGAGATCGCATGAAAATTTTTATGCGGAATCGGACTGCATACGCATATGCGGCCGCATGGACCGCATTTTACAACACTGATTTTTCCATTCAAAATTCGGGTACTACCTTGATTGGAGCGGATCCAACCAGTTGACCCAGCGCTCCAGCGCCATAGCACCTTTACTCAGCGGGCCGGCCCATTAACATCATCCGTTTATTTTGCATTTTTTTTTTGCGAATAATTCGTGACTCGCGTTTTATACGCATTTTATTCGGAGTTCAGCTCGGAAACGTCAAAAAAACGAATAAAATGCGAATAATCCGCGTACTGTGTCACTATGCCATGTACTTGTCATCATATCCATTATATATCAAGCTGCAAGGATATTAGTACAGCTTGTAATTCACATATGTGAATGCCACATTATATGGAAATAAATCTACTGTGATTCCAAAGAATCACAGGTTCCTGCATTTCTAATTCCAACCATTTATGTGTTTCAAAATTTATGCACAAAATTAATTTTTTTTTAGATTCATGTATTATTCTAATAAATCAACGGTTGAGATTGGAATTCAGCAGATTTATTTCCCAAATTATATCTCCGTGGATCACAATAATGGATCAAGTAGACTTTGAGAATTTGAAGTCGAGCTCTAGTGCTCTCTGTTTACACTCCCACTTCTATCTATTGATCTTTTGTTCATTTCTATTTTTTTCATCTCCCATTATCGATCCCATCATCTTTATATTTCTCAAATTCCTCTCTCAATCAATCTATCAATTTCTAATTAATCAATCCATCTTCTGCCTTTTGCTATATATATCGATCTTCATTTCTCAATCTTTAATTTCTCCCAACCAACAATTTAATTGGTACATGATTACAGCAAAAGAGAAAGGATTTTGCACGTACGTTCTTTGTCATTCCCAAACTACACTAGCAAGGAAAAAGAAAGAAACAAAAATAACCAACGGGTGGTGACCTCTATTGTTACTAGCCTTGTCAACACGGCTTAAATTAATTCATATTTGTGTGACCGTATGCTGTCAGACGACAGCAAACCCGAGCAAACCCGTATGCTGCCATGGGCATTACCGAAGCTCTCAAGATGAAGGATCTGAGTACCGGTTTATGGGTCGGCCAATTTAGGCAGGCTGTTGAAGAATCACAACTCGTGCTTAATGAGTTTGGATCGAGCGTATATGATGGATCGAGCGAGCAACTGCTGAGATCGACCATCTCCTCGGACTTGCCACTGTGCATATATGCTAGGTGTTCGTTGTCGTTCTGAATCACCGGCAAGAGGCCGGTGTGGGTGGAATAGAGAAGATCATGATGACCCTTGTAACATTTGCATATCATCAAAACATATATGCATGCATGGGTCGATTCATTTCGGCAAAAGAATTTGTGTTTCTATTTATTCTAACTTCGAAGTTTAACATATAATTAAGTAGCTATATATATGCTCAGTGAACTAGGCGAATATGAGGGGAGGGATTGGGAGCAACTTTATATTTTGCAGTACATTGAAAATAGCAGTTTTCAAACCAGTTTAATAAATAACAAAAAAATTTAAAAAAATGTAAAATTTGGTCTCTAAGTATATTTTAATATAGATTGAACATCTAACGGTTTGCATTTGTTGTTTGAATATTAAATAGTAAGATATGATTCCAGTAGCACATCGGTCGAAGTACTACCGGAAGCAATTTAGCCACACTCTATATATATAGAGTAGAACTAGGGTGGCTCCTAAGTTCACCCAACCTCTTGTGAACTTGACTCTAAAATATATCGAATCGACTTTAAACGATGAATCCAAACCGTTGAAATCCTTCTACCTAATGATTGATGCGTCTACACGTGAAAATTTTAAAGTTTCGAATTAATTTAATATAGAGTCAAGTGGTCAAAGGTGTCCAAAAAATGAATGCATTAAAATTAATTTATAAACCTTAAACTTTTGACCAATTGACTCTATATTAAATTAATTCGAAACTTTAAAATTTTCATATGTAGACGCATCACTCATTAGGTAGAAGGGTTTCAACGGTTTAGATTCATCGTTTAAAGTCGATTCGATATATTTTAGAGTCAAGTTCACAAGAAGTTTGGTGAACTTAGGAGCACCCAAGTTCTACTCATATATATATATATATATATATATCTCTCTCTAATTTGGGCCACAATAAACACACATTAATTATTTTTCAATGACAGATGTTAATATATTAAATTCAAGTATTAATTTGTCGTTACACCAAGTCAACAAAAAAAAATTAGAAAATAAAAAAAAATTCAGAAATTAAACTACCAAAAGAGTTAAAAATATATAAATAAAGAGACCACCTTCAAGTGCTCAATATCATAATGAATGTATAGAATAAAAGTTCGTGCACACAAAAATATATCATGAAACGTAAAAGAAATAATAATAAATTATTATAATAGCACATAACTTAATTATTTTATAACTGTGACAGCCAATAGAAAAACTAATCAAATTTAAACACTATAATTGCAGATTTTTGCACCACTTAGATAGGCCCAAGTACAAATTCAATCAAATTTATAGTTAATTTGGTCAAATTTGTGCTTGGAGACTAAATTTTATATTTTTTGGAATTTTTTTACTATTTATTAAGCCACTTTCAAAATTACTGATCCAATAGTCCAGGAAATTTTACTGTTTTTTACTGTTCACCTAGATTTACAATTTTCAAAGTAGCTTAATAAATAGTAAAAATATTCTAAAAAAATGTAAAATTTAGTCTCCAAGCACATTTCAATATGGAGAAAATGTCGAGCGGTTCGAATCGGTTGTTTGAATTTTCAAATTAAAATACGAGTGCGAAGTAAAACGTTATTTTACTTCGTAACTCACTATAGCCCATCTCTTTTTTTTTTTGAAAAACTTGACAGCGGCTGCCAAAGTGACCATAGCCGATCTCTCTCTCTCTTTATATATATATATAGAGAGAGAGAGGAGGGTTCAAATGCACTATGGTTTGTACTCCAATTATGCTCCACGTCTTTATATCTGTTTTTAAAATCCGAACAGTCGATCGGAACCACTCAAAATAATTATTACAATAAAATATTCTTGGAGACCAAATTTTATATATTTTAAAATTTGTTTACTGTTTTCAGAAGATCGTGGACCATAAAATTATTGAACTCCAAACTTATTTTTATTTTACGATTCAATAGAAATGGATTAAAAATGTATTCGGATCCAATCTCTCTCCACCCTCTCCCTCTCCCTTTTCCGGATTCAATAGAACCGAATTTATTGGTTTCTTTTTTAGTTTGAAAGATTAGATCGGTATAGAACCGAATTTTACACTAATTTTATAAATACTTTTTTTTTCCTTGTAGTTTATCACTTCAAAACGGGAATTTGTGTTTTTGGTGAATAAATCGTGAGAATTTTATGTGCGTTTTTATTAAGTTCTTTTTACAATGCTTAGGTTACCAGTAAAATACAACTACAGAGTGGAAAAGATTTTTGTTCCTTCTTCAGCTGGAAAAGAACATGGTATTAAATTCAAATTCAGAAATTTTAACAGAAAAATTCTTTATAACCCAAAAGGTTTTATAGAATATCATAAATAAAATAAAAAGTTGCAGATAATAATTCCACTGTTAAAGAGCATACATATTTTGTTCTTTGTCAGTGAAACATTCCAACAAAACTTTCAACTTAGACCATTCAGGTCTCAAGCATCTATTAGATCATAAATTTAGGTAAAACAAAATAATGAATCAGATTAAATCAATTAATAATCGGCCGAGACAGCAAGGCCTCGGGTCCGACCTGGTGCCCCTCCCTTGAGTGAAGAAACATCAACCACAATCCTGTTAACAGTAAGTACCAGTATAGTTTGTCAGTGTAATTTACTATGTTAAACAGTTTGCAGTAGAACTAAATAAAAAAAAAATTAAGGGACCTTTTGGGAATTCCATCTTTTGTTTCAGTGTTGTGTTGAGATTCAATGAAGATTTTGTCAGCATCTCTAGATATAGTGAAACTTGAAGGAGTCTTGAAATCTACCGAAGCTGTAAAATCAGCGAAAAAAGCAAAATCTTGTCAGCATCTTTAGATGCACAATGGGTTTCTTTAAGATTCGTGCTGAACGGTTCAGATTTAGTAGAGAAAAAAACAAATAATATGCTCACCTGCTCTATCACTGGTCTGAATGTTATCATCAAGTCCCAGCAATTTCTATGAAATTACACCAGAAACATTTAAAATAAAAATAGAAAATAGAAAAAAAAAAATCAGAAATATCTGACCAGTCACATAAATGATGAGATTAGTTATAACGGTACCTTAAGATTCGTGTAGCACGATTCCAGGTCATCGTTAACTAAGACATGATCAAAAAGACCCTCTTTTCCTTCTTCAATTTCTTTCTTAGCATTTCTTAATCTTTTTTGGACCTGCTCTTCAGTTTCAGTTCCTCTTTTTTTTTAAAAAAAAAAAAAAAAATAGTCAGATTTAGAATAAACTATAAACTCAGAAAAATATATATATTTAAAAAAAATGAATGAGTATACCTGTCACGGAGACGTTTCTCAAGTTCCTCGAATGAAGGGGGGCGAATAAATATAAAAATCGCTTCAATTGTACGAGCCCTAACCAACCTTGCACCTTGTACATCTATATCAAGAATACATCTCTGAAATATAGAGAGAATTATTACATTAGTTATAAACATGAGTTTGGCAACTTCACATTATATACTAACAAAAAACTGCGGCTATGGTACTATGTTTAACATGTTCTCCATATGAAAATATACTTGTGGAAAAAAATTTATATTTTCAGAATTTTTTTTACTATTTTTTTAGATAGATGTTAAATTTGATTACAAGTACATTTTTCATATGGAGATTATATTGATTGGTTTAGATCAACTGTTCGGACTTTAAAAGCAGAAATAAATTTACCTTTCCGGTATCAGTAACCGCCTCAACTGCCTCTACACTAGTTCCATACAAATTCCCATGCACAAGAGCAGATTCGAGAAATTTCCCTTCTTTAATATCGGCCTCCATCACTTCTCTCTTAGTAAAGTGATAGTGGACCCCATTCACTTCCTTCTCTCGTGGGGCCCGAGTCGTGTGACTAACAGAGAAACCAAAGGTTGAAGGAAAATCTTTCATTAGTTTGTTAATTAGGGTTCCCTTACCGACACCAGAGGGCCCACTTATGACGATTGGTATTGGGCCTTCACCGATTGACCCTTTTGACCATGCTACTACCTCCCCTCCGAGCAATTCTTTTCTCTCTCTAACAAAATTTGTGTCAACCTACACAATAATTGAATTTTCAAAATCAATTCAAAGTCAGAAACATATGTTAGACTATGTAAAATCCTATTTTTGCTAAAAAAAAAAAAATAATAATTCAACCAATATTTGTCAAAGCATTTATTATTTGTTTAGAGCAACAGGAAGTTTTATAAATGCATATTTTTTGCAAATAACAAAACCCATAGAAAGTTGATTAAATCAGTTGCAGTATGCAATGAACAGTTCAAAGCGAAGAACCCGAATACTTCCATAACAAAGTGTCTCTTTTTTATTTTTTGAAATTAGTGCAAGGCCAAAATATCCAAAAAATAATATGATTTCAATGGAAAAAGAAAGGTGAAATAGGTCAAAATCAATTATGGCTGGTTCAAATAATAGAACTTTCATGTTAGTATTCCATACAAGTCACTATCTGTTTAGAGGTGCTATTTTGGACTGAAATTAGGTACAGCTGATAGCAGAAAAAGAGTTGACAAATCTAGGTTCAGACATGCACCGACTCTATAGTTCCATTACCAAATTACCAAGCATGACAAATTTGACTGGTACAAGCCCTATTGTACCAAAATCTATTCTATGCAAAGAAGAAAATACCTCTAGAAAATATGCAAATTCATTTGCAGATGAGTCTCCCGTAAGAATCAAAATACGGTCGTCAGTTACCAGCACAGCCGAATGAAACTTTGACGCTTTTGGTTTTTTACCCAATATAGTTGGTACAAACCATTTTCCAGTAGATTTGTCGAAGATTTTGACATTGAGTGGTGAGTCAACATCTTCACTTGATGCACCAATCACATACTGTAGAAATTAAACCATTAGTTTCTTTTTTTTCAAGGAGACCTCTTTTTTTTTTTTGTATGAAATTCAAAACTCACTAGCTTGCCACATATTTCAGTGACAGTTTTATGTCCCTTGAAATCGGCATCATCACCACACACTGACAAGTCTTCAAGTAAAGAAGAAGAGAAACTTTCTGGTATTTCCTGCCCCTAAAAATAAAAAATTAAGAAAAAAATACACAATAAAAAAAATTCTTATATGGTTATCAGTACTGGCTGGAATATGGTACCAGTATTTACTGTCAATTGAACTTGATACCAGTATATGGTACTCACCATGAAAAAGTATGTGATCTTCTCTGGATGCGATCTGAACCTGTTCAAATCAGTAAAAAATAAAAATAAAAATAAAAACATAAAAATGCTGACATTCTGGCAAAAATGTTGAAATAAGAACAAAATTAAAGTAAATTCAGATCATTAATAAACAAGATCGTGCTTTTGCACCCTAGCGGAGCTATAATCGCAAATAAAAGGTGCGATGTTACCAAAAACAGAATAATCACCTCGAATCAGCGTAGAATATGGCGATCTGGATGAAGCTAGTAGATTAGAGAAGAGAGAGAGAGAGAGAGAGAGAGGAAGAATTTAAAGAGAGATCAAAGAATCGAGCAAAGGGAGAGGGGGATCGAATCGAGGCTGCACGGAATGAGATGCGATGAATGTGGCAAAAGAGACATCTTTGCTTTCTCTCTCTCTCTCAGCTCTCTCTCCACTAGACGCGCATTCCAAGGTTGAATAAATTCAGGTCTCTTGATGGCTTCTCGCGAAAGAGAAGAAAGCAAAAGGAAATGGCAATTCGGATGTCCCAACAGTAACCCAAATTTTGAGTTTGAATATAGACCGTTCGATCTTAACTAGCACGCATATTAAAATAATTGGATGATCAGGATGTAAAAATAAAATTTGAGTTACTTGAGATGATATCATTGATTGAGTAATAAAGCACAGGAACTTTCGTTCTCTTTCTTTCGTTGAATTGGTGCCCTGAAGTAATCCAAATTTTTTGTTTGGATTGACACCGTTTGATCTGATCGGCCACGAATATTAAAGATAAGCCGGGAATTTCACCTTGGACCGGATTAGCCTCAGTTATAATTGGACAGTCAGATTCCAAAAACAAAATTTGAGTTACTTCAGGGAAAACGTTGACGTAGTAAAGCAAAGGAAATTTCGCTCTTTCTGCGGCCCTACTTAAAGGTCTGTTCATCTCCTCTCCATTTTTAACTAGACTGGAGATATCCTTGATAGTGACGCCGCCGCTATTATAAACTCTGGATCGTCACTAAAGTAATCTACGACTATTTACTTGCATTAAATGTTAGCTTTTAAATCTGAATCGTCTAATTATAATTCTGTTAATATAGTTCGAGATGAAACAGACAGGTCCTTTTTAATATCCGTGTCAAAGCAGATCGGACGCCATGATCTAAACTCAAAATTGGAGTGAACTCCGGGGATGTGAATTCCTATTTTTTTTAATAGAAATAATATAAAAATAATAGCCCCTCCCTTTCTCTCTCCTCTTTTTTTTTTTTTTTATTTATAGAATAATACCTCCATTTTTATATTAAGCATGTAGATAAGATAAAAATTTGTATTGAATATTAACTCTCATATTAAATATTTGGATTGTATATATTTTTGGTGTTTTCTTACGTTTAGAAGTCTAAATTTACTTAGACATACAAATTGTATCATCTCTTCTAATCATTCCTGATTTCTTAATATTTCTTACATGATATTTAAGGAATTTTTTAATTGATTGATCATGTCTTTATTTATTTCTATTTGTTTATATCTTTTAAGAAATATTATTTGTATCATATTTTTTTATTAAAATATGTCAAAAAAAAAAAATATATATATATATATATATATATCACTTAATATGTTATTTAGTACGTCGTTTAAGAAATTTCATTTAGATTCAAATGTCATTCAAATAATGTTATTTGTTATTTAGTCTAATTTTTTTTTATGAAAATATGTCATTGTATGAATTTTTTTCTCTTAAAATATAATATGTATTTGTTGCAAACGCACGTGTATGATACTGTTGGGTTTTCATGGTACTTAAGGTAGCAAAATTTTCAAAATTTTGACAAGAAAGTACCAAAATATCATCATGCACGACTGAAATCAAACCAAAATCAAATTTCCAAATCAATAAACATTATACCTTTTGTTTTCTATCTCCAAACAAAAAAGAAAGATCTTTGAGATGTAAGGTTGTAGTCTCCACCTCCTTGTTGATGCTAATGGTGGTTGATGCCTTGTAGCGCCTTAGTGGTTGATGTGTGCATGACCTAGAACTTCTTGCTAAAAATGAAATTGCTCTCAAAAGGAAAATATAAAACAAGAAAGAGAGAGAGAGTTTTGGCAAAATTCCAACTCTCAAAAATGAAATTGCTCTCAAAAGGAACGAGAGAGTATATATATAGCAAACAAGGAATGTAAATTATGTTTCCTAAATTAACTCATTTTTCTACCATGTTTTTTACTACGATCTAATTCGAATTAGATTCTACTCCAGAAATAAAAGTTATAGATCTTTATTTTAGCTTTCTATCCATATATAGTACGTCCAAAACAAATATCGTATGAGGGCGCTATGGTCAAAATACGAAACATGCGCAGTAGTTTTCAGAATATGATAGTCTAAATTAAGCACCACATTCTACTGTATTTTTAACCATGATCTAGTTCGGATTAGATTCTGCTCTGGAAAGAAAAACTATAGATATTTATTTTAGTTTTCTATTGATATATAGAACACTAAAAATAGATGTCTTATTAGAGATATATAGGCCAAATAAGAAATTTTGTGCAACAACTTTCAGAAAAACGTGGTAAGCAATTCTTCAAATACATGAGCCATAATTATGGAAACAATTCTTCAAAATTAAATATGAGCCATAATTAACAACAATTATTGGACTTTGTTTATTGGGCCAAGTTTTACTTCCCTTATTTGATTTAATCAAATACAATTAATCTAATTAATTGTAGTTTCATATATAATTATCCCAAATAATTATATTTCTCATGTTTTAGTGGACAAAACCAATTTATTTGTCATGTGATACATGCCAAATAAATTAAGGAGCATTTCTAATTAATTTTTATTGGTGTGACATTGTGAGATCTATGTTATTCGGCAATAGAATCAGAAATTATTTTCGATTCCATAAATTACAAGTGACACCTATAGAAATATGCATTGTAATTACCCAAATGACACAGATGATAAGTACCATACTGTATCACGATCCCTAAGCAATAATTGATTTGTGTCAATTTCATATCTCATGATATCATGAATAGATCCAATGTAGGAATGTGTCATCCTTGCAAATCTACTTGTTTCTTGATTTCAAAATAATTCAATAATTATGATTAACTCCTTAATCATATGTGCACATACTTGTCTTATTTCATAAAGGGGCCCAGTAATATCATCACTCATTATATGAGGGACATTGATATTCTTGATAATTACTATCCATCCACATAAGAGATACATACTGAGATAGAATATGTATGATTGCCAGTTACGAACAACGTTGGATAATACCCACGAATATATATTCCAATATGAGAGAAACAATCATCTCATACCTTAGAATTCTATATACAAATAAAACATTAATGACACAAACATAATCCATATTAAATGTTTTATTTTGGTCATGTCCAATCTCCTGATCTTCATTAGGTATCCATTTAATTAGATTGACAACTCATTGTCATATGATCTGCATAACTATAATCATCATCTAATCCAAATGATAATCTTTAATTGATAATTAATATTCCTTATTAATTTCAAAGACTATGGGCAATTTAGAGTATTTATTAACTCATTTATAGAGTTCCACCCCTAAACCCTAAACCCTAAACCCTAAACCTAATTAAATGATCAATAAGTAATAAAATACTCAAGGAACAAAATGATAAACTAAATCATTCAATTACATAAACAAAACTTAGAAAACAATCATCCTATGATTGACTTCTAGATCACAACACTAACAGATACAAGTAGCGTATTATATGGATTGTTTGATTATTTTTTCCATCTAATAGAAGGAATTGAACCGGAGATCCGACTACTTTTAACTTTACATGCATATTAATGTTTTTAGCGCATCAAATAATTAAGAATCCAAAAGAACCGGTTTGTGGATTTCGAACATATGTTATTACAACAAATAAACTTTTCCATCTGAATTTCGAGCCTATGACTTTCCACATCAAAAGACATGTGCCTTCGCCACTAAACCAAGAGCTTATTGTTGGGACTTGTTTAATTTCTGTTTATTGCAATTCATGTAGTTAATTTAGTTTTATTTAGTTGTGTGTAGTTATTATTAGTTAATTTAAATTGATTTAGTTTAATTAAGTTTCTTTTGCTTAATTTTAGGTAAGTAGCGTTTGATATATTTATCAATTTTTTTTATTAATGTTAAAAAGAAAATAATCGAAATAAGGGTACATTTTAACGAAATTTTAAAATATAGGAAGTACGAGATACTTTATCCTGTCCAGCAATGTTTATCAAAATTTCATTCTGAACAATTTGAGAAATTAAATTTGATTCAACAGTAAAATGGACAGTACAGATAGACTATCATGTTTGCTATAGTTCTAGAAATGATAGTCCATCTCCTCCTTCTAATATTTCAACAATTATTAGAAATGTACCCCTATTTTCATATATATATTATTTTCTATTGATAAAAGAAAATCGGTTAGATTTAGGTAAATAAGTTCTAATTTTAGAAATTCCTAAAAGAACCGTACCCATATGTAAATAGTGTTTTTTTTATATTGTTTTTATAAAAAGAAAATTCTGGTTCGTTGACGGAGCAAAGCTAAAAGCCAAGGAACTTTCTCTCTTTTTCTACGTCAGATCCTCTCTTTTTTAAACTGAACTGGAGATATCCCGTCTCGCGGACTGTAATGTACGATCGGACGGTTGGCATTAAACCCTTGTTGAAGTAATAATCTACGACTATTTACATGGGATGAAATGTGAGCTTCTAGTTGGTTCCTTATGGCGGTTAGCCGTGTGTTTCGGGCTTCAATATGTAAATTATTTGGGTTTTCATAAATTTATGCCCAAGTGCTAGGGGTGTAGACTGTCGGATTATTAAACTATATTGAGTAAAATTAGAATGTGATGTACATCAAGCGAAGAATTCAATTTGTTTAAATCTGTGTATTTTATGAGTGATATATATATAAGCAAAATTTTAAAAGTTTCGAATTCATTTGCTACAAGGTCAAGCAGTCAATGAAATGAATCTTTTATAAATTATTTTATAGGTTATTTTATATATTTATTTATTCATAATTTATTTGACTGCTTGATCTTGTAGCAAATGAATTCTAAACTTTCAAAATTTTGCATGTACAAGCATCACTCATGAAGTACATCGATATTATCGGTTTGGATTTGTCGTTTGAAATCGATCCAATATATTTTTGAAGTTGTGTTTACCAAATCTTTTTGGTGAGCACATCACATCCTAGCTTTGCTCAACTGTATTCTTATCTGTCATATATTTTTGAATACAGATACAAATACATATAATATAAATAGTCTTGGATTCGGATACAAATCGAACATCCTAGCTTTGCTCAACTGTATTCTTATCTGTCATATATTTTTGAATACAGATACAAATACATGTAATATAAATAATCTTGGATACATATATAGATCGAATATTAAACAGATACAAATACAAATCAGATATTGAACGAATGCAAATACGGATATGAATATAATTTAAATATTAAATTATTAATATGCGTTTTAACAAAAAATAACATCTAAATATAATTTAGGACTGAATAAGTTGGCTTGATGATACCATTGTAGATATCACCTCAAAATTAATTTAAATTATTTTTGTATCACTAGACATCAAATTTCAAATTAAGCAAAAGTTGTTCAATTTGAAAAATAAATAATTATAATAAGTAAGAGAATATATATAAACATTAAGCAGCGGAATTAAGCAAACTAAAGTAAAATTACTTTTGTTGTGGAGCCAGTGGTGTAAACAGATTGGATACGGATAATTAGTGATCAAATTGTATCATAATCTGTTATAGTTTTTCGAATACAAATACATATCACATAATTTAAGTAATTTTCCGAATTCAGATTCGGATATGAAATTGGATAATATTTGATCCGTTTACACCCTTACTAAGTGTAATTATGTTTTTGGTACAAGTAAACATATGAACTATTTGCTTTCATAAACCGGTCAATTAGAAAACTCGATATTTTCTATACACTGATGATGTACATGCTATATGTTTTTTATGTTGTAATAAAGGATAAAAATGTGAATTTTATAAGAAAATGTGTTGAGTTCACCTTAATTAGCTCCGCAATTAAGTGCAGAGAGGAAAGTTGATGCAATCATTAATTTTAATAGATTCTATAAAGTTGAGTTTGGGCGAATAGATTAAGCACAATATTAATTATTTTTAAAAAGAAGTTTGGTTAATATTTTTAAAAAAAATCATAATAAAAAAGTCACATGAGTAAATAATCAAAATCTGATGGAGAGATTTAAGTGACATGAGTAAACTTATTATTATTTTTTTTTTTTGCATCCTATTTGATCTAATTAAGGTTTCTGTACCAAAATAATACTAGTTGATGTAATTAAGGTTTTTGTACCAAAATAATACTAGTATGAACTTACTTCATTGTATCTAGTATTTTCAATACACATGTACTAGTAGGTATGTACTAGTACCTACTGGTTCAGTATAATGTAAATTCAAAATATTTGATTATTCTAATACAACTTTTTGAAATTTATGTTTCATGAAAATCAAATATCTTTCCATATTAAAAATCATCATACATTTGATATACATACAAAAAGCATTTCTAATTACATAATCAAATATATGTTATTTCTAAATATCAGCTACACGTGCAGGATCTTGCGCAGTGGAATGGGCATAGCCATGGGCGGCAGAGCTAGAGACTATAGTCGTGCTTTTATATTACTGACTGACACCAATAAATAAAAAGATATTCTAACAATAAAAAAATGCGTGACTGTTAAAAATTCGATAAAGACATTGATTGTGAACAACTAGGGTGATATGTCTAGTAACGGCCATTACACAACTCAATTGGAGAGTTATATTGTGTATCATTACAATTAACTTAATTATTTTGTTGCAATAAATAGTTTCTAGTTCAAAAATTATTTGATTTACTCCAATATTTTAGTTGTTAAGAAAACTGTAAGAAATATTTATAAAAAATAACAAATAACTTTATCGTTCTCAATTTTATTGGTTCATAATAATCAGTTTCAATTGTACACCAAATAAGCTTATATAATAAAATGATTTGGAAGTAAAGATTTCAAAATAATAATAAACACATGAATGTTTCATAAAAAATGTATTTTTGTTCATACCAATAGTGTTAATATACACAATAAGACAAAAATATATCAATATGTACTATCGTAAAATTTATATTACAATATCTACATGTCGCCAATTCATTCACAAATCATGCATGTGATGAAACATGTACATGTAATTAGAAATATTAATGAATAATTATAATCCTATTGTTTATTCATTCCGAAATCGGTTAAGGATAAAATAATCAGTATTATTTTAATATTTTAAGTTATTTCAGAGACACTAAATCAAATTACTTTTAACTAATATTTTATTCTTAAGATGTAGATTTATATTATAAATAATTATATTCACTCATATTATTTATGTATATATTTATTTTTCTATTTTACACATTTTAACTAAAACCTTCAATATGATCCGAATCCGATCCACATATAATTTGAAATATGCAATAATAGTATATTTGAATTCGTATTTAAAATCATCAAATTTTCAAGACATGAATACGTCTCTAAATCATATGAAATTTTAATAAATTCACATTTGAATTACCGTTTCATTTTAGTAAATTCGCTGATAAATTTCAATATATTACTAGAGTTCAAATATTTTCATTTTTTTTTTGCCTCCATCTTAATTTTATAAGAATTTTTTTTAAAATTTATGTCAAAATAAAATTTTAGATGTAATTTCCACTACACGAATATAAAATTATCACTTTTCAATTTTATCTTGTATAAATCAATGTGTTTAAAAATCTACTCTTACAAATTATTCACACAAATGTATCTTTACAAGTTCTTGACGACAATCAAAATAAAGTTGAAATATTATAATTTCACCTTTTTTTATTTTGTTACTTAAATTTGAAATTTGAAATTCTTAAAGTTTTATAAATAAAGGAGGGCGTGCATTTTGTCTAGGTCAAATTGATCTGAATTATGATCGGACGGTTCGAATCTATAGTCAAAACTTGAGAGGATTTCATTGAGGTCCTGTTCGGCCTCCACTTGAAAATGGGTCTGGACTTAGAATTTGAATTAAATTTTACTATTTGATCATGACTGAATTTTTGTTTTTTCACGTGAACATTAAAATAGCCGAACAACGGTGGAGTGAAGCAAAGGAAATTTCATTCTTTCAGCGGCCCTACTCAAAGGGACGTTCATCTCATCTCCTTTTTTAACAAGACTAGAGATATCCCTCCTTTCGTTAACTTGGGATGAAATGTGAGTACGAATCCTATGGGTTATCTCAAATTTTGAGTTTAGATTTGATGAAGAAATTATATATCCAAAAATAGATTATGGCCGTGGATGAAGAGATTTAAGCGAATTAATTAAGAATTAAATAATCAAAATCTGATGAAGAAATTTAAGTGACATGAGTAAACTTAGTTTTTTTATGATTATTTTTTATATCCTATTTGATCTAATTAAGGCTTATGTGCCAAAATAATACCAGTTGATCTAATTAAGGTTTATGTACCAAAATAATACTAGTATGAACTTACTTCAATGTATACAGTATTTCCAATAATACACATGTACTAGCACTTACGGGTTCAGTATAATGTAAATTCAAAATATTTGATTATTAATTCTAATACAGTTTTTTGATATCTTTCCATATTAAAAATTAGCATACATTTGATATACATTAGTCAAGTGCCTGTGCTTTACAACGAGTAAACAAAAAAAAATTTAGTTATCAAATATTTATTCGCTAATTTAAGATTATAAACTTACAATATCACCACAAATAGTATTTGAATTTCTAAATTGCATGAATAATGACTTAAGAATATACCTTTAATTGTATGAGTTATCATGATAAGTTAAGTGTTGAAATTTATTTATTTATAATTGCGTATGATTAAATAAATTGCATATGATGTTATATGATGTTATGGAACATATATGATAACAGTTCAAAAAATGTAAAGTAATTTCAGTACCCATCCATGCCAATTAATTCTTCTTTGATTGGTATATTGAGATCCACATCCAAGCCCAGCAAAACATGGGTGTTTTCTATGGCATTCACGCGTGAGTTCAATTTTCGGATGGGTGCCATTATCGTCTATAATTCCAATAAAAGAAATAATAATCATGTTAATTATTAATCAAGTGGTTACAAGAGACTGCCATCAAATAACATATAAAGACTTTGTTAAAATATTACTAAAAATTCAATACATAAAGCAAAACTTTGGAGAGCATGAAGTAATATAGACAATACAAGAAGCAAAACAAAATCAATACAGGGTCGTATAACTAACCTCTGCAGATTTTTTAGATTAATTTATTAATAAATACTATAAATTGAGAAAAATAAATATAAATCAAATAAAAGAACGGATGGATAATTAAAACTTAGGGCTGAATTTAATTGGTTATAGAAAGTAATATAAAGCATATAACAAGCAATTTAAGGGAAAAAAATAGTTCCATTATGAAATTAAATTGAATTGATATTATTAGATGCAAACCGAGTAATCTGGATACTAACTTCACTGTTGAAACAGATGACAGAGAGTTAGAAAAACACACTTAGCAATATAAAAAGTACATTTTGTAGGACAAAAAAATGAAATATCTGAAGATAAAGCATCCAAATAGTACTGTTCTGGAATCTGGCATGCTATCTACTCTAATTGAAACTGTATCATAAAAAATTATGGTATGAGAGTCATGGAGGCAAAAGAGGTAAAATCTTTTGAATAAAAAGCCAGTACCAATTATGACTCAAAGTGACAATTGAAACGATATGACCAGAGATACCCGGTAATGAATGAGGGATACCATATTTATAGGACTAATTGGCATAAATCCAGACTGACACGCGCGGTAAATGACCCGAGTAGCCAAGACAAATTACCATTTGTTGAAGTCATCTTCCGCCAGCAACTTGAGAGGAGATCGACACTGTACCGCCAGAGGACTGTTAGGCTATCTAGTCAGGTTGGAGAAAGGAGGAAAATTGGATTGCCTAGAGCTTTGTTTCCACGAGCTTCGTTTCCGCGGTAGAAGAGGATTGCCCTGAAATGTGAATCGAACGTACCAAAAGAAAATGTGAAAGTGAGAAATAGGCTGCATCCTTATTTTTTTTATTGTGACAACTGACGACTACGGTGGAAGGCCCATATATAATTGGTGTTTGTAAAAATTTTAGTTTTGTAACTCAAATCAGAGTGCCCTTGGGACTATTACTATTTACAAAAGGGCACATCTTCGTATTTCTGACAGACCCACCTGCCATGCCATCTCAACATTGATCCACATGGAAGGAGAAAAGAAAAAGAAAAAAGAAGAAGGAGAATTTCATATATACCACTCAAAAACTGTGAAATTACGTATATACTATCCAAATTTATGTAATTACATATTTACCATTCTAAATTCTAATAACTCACATATTTATCCAATATAATTTTAGTATATATCAAATATACCCAAAATTTAGATTAATTATGTTTAATATTCTAAAAACTATAATTAATCAACGATTAATTTAGCACTCTTTCTCTCCTCAGATTCGTTCTTCTTTTATCTTTTATATCCAATGTAAGAGATTAAAAAAAAAACTGGTGCTTGCTTAAATAGTACCTTGAATGTATGCCTCGAATATACTTTCAAATCAATTATCAGTTTTATTCAAATCCGTTCAGTTTGGTATGGTCTGTACCAGAGCATTGTCCTTGTGCTCATTGTTCGAAGCGAAGTATGAATACCGTTTAACTAAAAGAGATGAAGGGTATGCACATGAACTCTTACAAGAAAGAGATGAAGGAACACCTGATTTCACAGTATAGACTTACAGTTCGACAAAATGAAAAACATGATTTTAAGAAGATTATTGAGCAAAGATAGATCTCAGTTCTAATATTTTTATCGATTAATATGAGACACTTAAAAAGGAGAAATAAGTCTGACAAGCAAATAATGCAACTATTTACAGACAAGCCCTCATGAGTATTCATTTTTACTCAAATAGAGATGTCAGCGCAGAAAAAGGGAAATGACAAGAACAGCAAGTTCTGACAAGGAAAACAAAACTGCAAATTAACCTTTACTATTTCTATATATAACTTTCCTTTTTAAATGTATAGATCAAAAGTATTTGTCTAAAATGAAAACCAGAGAGTGTTCAAAGGGCAAAGATTCATGCATAAGAGATTTTTAGAAATTGCATCACTGTAACGGTCTAACCCATCACAGTACCAAAGTTTACAAAATATGCAAATAGGTTGTAAAAATACTTCGGATTTTTAGGGAAATTGAAAAATGGATTGTGCTCATTTCAGCGAGATTGAAAAGAAAACAATGAAATTTGCCTTTACTTATTTCCGCGAAGAGATGAAAAATTGCAATTAAAATTGATATTGAAATTAGCAATGTTATCACTGGAAATTCAATTGTGTGAAAAAAAATATGAAGATTACTCAATTGGGAGCAATTTTACTCTGAGCTCCCATCTAGGTCTATCTATCTCCTCCGGTGCAAGTAGGGTCATATGTCTGGTAAGGGCCATTACACAAGTTAATTGAAGAGTAATATTTGTGTATTATTACAATGAAATTAATTATTTTGTTGTAATAAATAGTTTTGAGTTAAAAAAATTACTTGATTTACTCCAATATTTTAGTTAGTAAGAAAACTATAAGAAATATATATTTTTTTTAATAACTAATAACTTTATCGTTCTCAATCTTATTGTTCATAATAATCAGTTTCAATTGTATAACAAATAAGCTTATAAAATGATTTGGAAGTAAAGATTTCAAAATAATAATAAACACATGAATGTTTCATAAAAATTGTATTTTTCTTCATACCAATAGTGTTAATACACACAATAAGACAAAAAGACATCAATATGTATCGTAAAATTTATATTACAATATTTACATGTCCCCAATTCATTCACAAATCATGCATGTGATGAAACATGTACATGCTATTAGAAATATTTATGAATAATTATAATCCTATTGTTTATTCATTCTGAAATCGGTTAAGGATTCAATAATCAGTATTTTTCTAATATACTTAGTATATTTATGTTATTTAAGAGACACTAAATCAAATTAGTTTAACTAATATTTTGTTCTTAATATTTAGATTTATAATATAAGTAATTATATTCACTTATATTATTTATGTATGTATTTATTTTTCTATTTTACACATTTTAACTAAAACATTCAATATGATCCGAATTCGATCCACATATAATTCGAAATCTGCTATAATAGTATATTTGAATTTGCATTTAAAATTATCAAAATTTCAAGACATGAATACGTCTCTAAATGATATGAAATTTTAATAAATTCACATTTGAATTACATTTTTATTTTTTAGTAAATTCGCTGATAAATTTCAATATATATATTACTAGAGTTCAAATATTTTTCATCTTTTGTTTGCCTCCATTTTAATTTTTAACAATTTTTTTTTTCAAAATTGATGTCAAATTAAAAATGTTAGATATGATTTACATTAAATCCACTATATGAATATAAAATTATCACTTTTCAATTTTATTTTGTATAAACAATGTGTTTAAAAATCTAATCTTACAAATTATTCACATAAGTGTATTTTTACAAGTCTTTAATGACAATCAAAATAAAGTTGAAATATCATAATTTAACTTTTTTATTTTGTTAAATTTTAGATTTGAAGTTCTTAAAGTTTTATAAATAAAGGAACACATGCATTTTACCTAGGTCAGATTGATCCGAATTCTGATCGGACGCTTAGAATTTATAGTCAAAACTTGAGAGGATTTCATTGGAGTGTGAAGCAAAGGAAATTTCGTTTTTTCGGCTGCCCTATTCAAAGTTATGTTCATCTCCTCTCCTTTTTTAGCAAGACTGGAGGTATCCCTCCTTTTATTAACTTGGGATGCATGAAATGTGAGTCTGAATCCTATGAGTTATCTCAAATTTTGAGTTTAGATTTTAATTTTCCGATCGGGATGCCGACCAATTTGGCTTGAGATGGAACACAAATTTTGAATTTCGAACCGTCCGATCAAAATCCTATCAATCCAGTCTAGCCCAAACAGATTGGACGGCTATGATCTAAACTAATATAGTTGAGTGGAACTAGGATACTCTTAAGTTCACCAAGCCTATTTGTGAACTCAACTCTAAAACCTATCGGATTGACTTCAAATGACGAATCAAAACTGTTGAACCTCTTCTACCTTATGCGTGATGCATCTACATATAAAAAATTAAAACTTTCAAATTAATTATGCATTAAGTCAAGCGGTCAAAAGTAAAATGTTTATAAATTAATTTTAATGCATTCATTTTTCGAACAACTTTTGACCACTTGACTCTATACATAATTAATTCAAAATTTTAAATTTTTTGCATGTAGACGCATCACTCGTAAGATATAAGAGTTTCAACAGTTTGAATTCGTCATTTGAAATCAATTCAATAAATTTTAAAGTTAAAGTTCACAAAGAGGCTTGGTGAACTTAAGAGCACCCTAGTTTTACTCAATATAGTTTCTACTTTTCTTTTATAGAAATAATATTAAATTTCTCTCTAATTACCCTATCTCTTTTTCTGAATTTTGTATTTATAGAAATAATGTTAATACAAGAGTTAATTTCTCATGTATCCTTCCAAAGCTCTACAATTTCTTATTTACCCTTCTACTCTTTATTATATTTAATATCTTCTTTAACTTCTTGTATTATTTCTTATTTGCCCATTGCATAATACTTCTGAAGTTAATCATAAATAAATCTCTGAAAAAAATAATAAAAGATAAAAATACCCTTTTATGAATTCCTATTAAGAATTTGATCAGTCAATATTCAACTTTGCAATGCCTCGTCATCAGCTTCTTTAATGCCTCTTGCAATACACATTCCGACTCTGCATCTAGTGCATTTGCTGCCTCATCCAGTAAAAGTATAACTCAATCTTTCAGCACTGCTCTAGCAATTACAATACTCTGTTTCTGACCCTTTGAGAGTTGAATACCTCTCTCCCCGACCGTTGTTTTGTACTCCTCTGATAACTGACAAACCCATGCATGTTAACTGCTTTAGCTGCCTCGATCACCTCCTTGATCACCTCCTCTTTAGTGACTCCTTTACCATATGAAATATTATCTAATATGCTAGAGGCGAAAAACACCGTCTCCTGTTGCAAAATACTGATTTTTTGCTTGAGGGAGGAAGGTTGTACTGACGTATATCCTTCCAATCTACCATGACTTTGACAGCACATGGGTCATAGAAACCGCTCAATAAGAGAGATGACTGTGCTCTTACCCGATCCACTTGCCCCAACAAAAGCCTGGCTACGGCCGTGTAGATTCTCAAATTGATGTTCTTGAAGACCTGGATGTCAGATCGGGTTAGGAAAGTGAAATCAACATGCTTGCACTTTATCTCGCTATGAATAGAGTCCGCTTGTTCAAACTCTGGGTCATCGGGCTTCATCCGGGTTGGCCAATTTAGTGTAGTAAAGACTAGACAAATGGATTCACCTCCTCATATTATCTTTGGGGCCAGGCTGATGGTTTCAGCCACTGAGTTGGAAGTGTTGACAAGAACAACAAATACCTTGATGACCTTGGAGAAGGTTGAGTCATGGTGGCACACTAAGTGTGATATAAATAAACCTGAGTTATTATTCCCTAGCTACACTTCTCACATTTGTATTACATTAATTTATTCCTCAAATTAATAGATATGGAAAGTTTTCAGTCTGAAATATATTCCCATTCTGGTTTCATAGACTGATAGACCACTGAAAAGATAAGAAATTTTGAATTTTAAATGCATGGCATGGGGCAAGTTTATTAGTTGAAGGAGAACATACCATATTTTATTACAAAGAGTCGTTTGCATGAAACTAAAATTAGGTTGCGTTCGCACTACACACTCATAATAAGGACTCTCACACGAACTCGAGACAAACTCAATTTGAAATTAGCAACCAATCAAAGGCCAACGAGAGTAATGGACACTCCAGTGAGTTGCTTGGTGTTATCAAATATATATATAGATCGATCAAATTCTTAATATGAATTTATAAAAGGGTATTTTTGTCTTTATTTATTTTTTCAGAGATTTAATTATGATTAACTTTAGAATTATTATGCAATGGGCAAATAAGAAATAAAAGAAGAAGTTAAAGGAGATATCAAATATAATAACTAGTAGAGGGGTAAATAAGAAATTGAAGAATTCTTAAAGGGTACATGAGAAATTAACCCTTAATATAATATAGTTTCTTAGATGCATTGTTATTAAAATCGGACTGGTTTTTTCACCAGTTTGGTTAATTTAAGAGAATACTAGAGCATCTACATCCCTGCAACTCAAATGAGTTTCTAAATATTTGTCAACTACTTTTTAGAAATTAAGGTCTTTAAAGTTTCTAATTCTCACATTCCCTGAAATTAATTTTGGAGTTTCTATTAAGCCATGTTAGCAGCAAATTAAAAAGGAGAATTAATCTGAGCCAATCATTTAATCTGCATGGAGTTTAGAAACAGTTTCATAATAAGAAACTCTACTGCATATATAGTTTCTAAATAAGAAACTCTCTTATATCTGAAACTAAGTTAGAAACTGCCACATCAGATTTGAAACTCTAATAGTTTAAGGGATGTGGATGCTCTTATGTTATTGAAACAAAAATAACCGAATTAATGAATTATTTATTGATAAAAACCACTAACTCATTTCTTTTTTTGAAAACCTTTGCAGATGCTATAAAGGCATGAGGATTTCAATTCTCAACCTTTTCATAACAACTGTCTTAGAATTTTTTTTTCTACCACTAATTCATTTCAAAGGAAAAAAAAAACCAGTTTTTGGTGTTCGAGGAAATTTGGTCCAGTTCCCTCTCTAGCGACAATTTTAAAATCTAATCTGATCGATCTGTACGATTATTAAAGAAGATCAAAGGATCAAAACGGGAATTAAAAGGATCTGTTTAATTTCCAAATTATGATAGTCTAACACTCTCTCTCTCTATATCAAAAAAATATTTCTAAGTACATATACAAATCTAGGTTATTCCCAGATGACAACTACACATGCAAGGCTTGGGGCGGTGGAAGGAACTAGGTCAAGGGCGACAAGGGCATGGCAATAGGGCCAGAGGTTGCAGTGCTTCTGAATCATTAATTGACACTGGTAAATAAAAAAATCTCCTAAGAATGAAAATTGTATTATAATAATAGATCGGATAAAGGTGATGGATTAGAACAAGTCGGGTAATGCCTCCAGCAAGGGTCACTACACAGCTAATTCGAAGAATGGTTTTTGTGTATTATTATAATGAACTTAATTATTTTGTTGAGATAAATAGTTTCTAGCTCAAAAATTATTTGATTTACTCCAATATTTTAGTTAGTAAGAAAACTATAAGAAATATTCTTCGAAACAAATAACAAATTATGGTATCGTTCTCAATCTTATATATTTGTTCATAATAATCATGAGTTTCCATTGTATAACAAATAAGCTTATAAAATAGTTTGGAAGTAAGGATTTCAAAATAATAATAAACACATGAATGTTTCATAAAAAATGTATTTTTTTTCATACCAAAAGTGTTAATACACACAATAAGACCAATTTTTTTTTTTTTTAAGTTTTACAGCACATGTGATGAAACATGTACATGCGTACGTAATTAGAAATATTATTGAATATTTATAATCCGATAATTTAATTCGAATCCGCATGGATATATGGGTTAAAACTTAAAACAAGCTGAATTTAATAAATATATCCTATTGTGTATTCGTTCTGAAATCGGTTAAGGATTCAATATATAATCAATATTATGCTAATATAATTAATATATTTAAGTTATTTCAGAGACACTAAATCAAATTAATCATATAAATTAGTTTAATATAGGAATCGGCTCAGATGTTCTAGGTCCAGCTTGTTCGACTGTAGTTCGAGCCAAAATTAACAAGCGAGCTATTGCCTAGCTCGGACCGAGCAATCTCATTGACACCCCCTAGTAACCAACCATCTTAGGATTTTTTTTCTACCATTAACTCATTTGAAAGGAAAAAAAAATTGAGTTTTTGAACTGGTTCAACTTTTGTGTGGTTCTTTCCCGGCTTTAAATGAGAGAGAGTAAAGACATATGACTAGACCAGTAGGCTAACATATTTCGTACATGCTCACATGTGAAATCAAAAGTACACATACAAGTTACCATTTATTGTCATGTAAAATTTGCACATAAACCTCTAATATTTCAGACTAGACCAGTAGGCTAACAATTAATTATTATTCTTTCTAGTACAAAAATGAGTGGTTATATTATTTTCTATAAAAACAAATATTTGATTTTTTTAAATAAAATTGGTATATTTCATTCTATTTAGATGTTAAATTTTGAAATATATCTATCAATTTGATTTTAAATTACACATATATTAGTATGAAATAAACCAGCAATTCAAAATATATAAAATCTATATATTTTTCAAGTTTTACATATACATCACCTCTAATATTCTTAATGTGCGTTGAATTTGATAACATTTTCAATGGGAATGTACGTATTCAAATTATATCTATAATTACTTTAAAAACACAATTACTTTTGTAAGCTTTTATATTTATTATCTTTTTTTTTTTTTTTGAAAGAAAGGTTGAATAGCCCGTTTTGTACTTACTGTTTGTAAGCTAGCCGCAATATTTTTTGTTAGCAAACTAAATGAGAAAATTTGTGGGAAAAGATTTTAGTGATAAGGGAATTAAGAATTAAAGAATCAAAATCTGATGAAGAGATTCAAGTGACAAGAGTAAACTTAATATTTTTATGATTATTTTTTTCATACTATTTGCTCTAATTAAACAAGGTTTTCTGTATCAAAATTATACTGGTATGAACTTGCTTCAATCTAGTATAGCACCGGCCAGCTGGTTATCTATATAATGTAAATTTAGAATATATGATTATTCTAATACACTTTATGAAATTTATGTAACAGGAAAGTCATATACACATTTGATATACAGGAAAAAAAAAAAACATTTCTCAGTACATATCTAAATTTATGATATTCGTAAATCGCAACTACACGCACAAAGCATGGGGCATGGCAAAAAATGGCAGGGGTAGGGGTAGAGGCCGCGACTGAACTTTTGAACATTGATTGACGGAACCGACTTCGCTACTCATTAAATTGGAAAGCAGGATCTTATTTTTTCAAATTAAACCATGCATTCATCTATGTTGAGATTTGTAAATGAAAAAAAAATTCAACACTTAGATTTACAAAAATAAAGTATTGCTTGCCAAATTAGCAAGTAGCGGATTCGGATCCTTGATTGACACTTGTAAATAGAAAAAAAAGAAAATCTTCCTAGAACTCGTAACCAATTGATACCAAATTAATGTACTAGGTGGACAAAGGGTGCGTATCCTCTGAGATATCTCAATTTTTGCGTGACCGATGTATCCGGTGCCTATTCGGGGAAACGTAGGGGGCCAGTATTATTTTAGCTTCGAGATTCATGTAGAACATATTTAAACGATTGAGATATTCCAAAAAGTCATGCAAAGTTTGAGATATCTCAGAGGATGCGAATTCATGAACAAGTCGGGTAATGCCTCCAGTAAGCATCAGTAATTACAAATCTCAATTAAAGAATGACCTTTGTGTATACTGGTTTTTTATACTATTTCAAAATTTTCCTTGTGATTCCTACAATGGCAAATGCAACTAAGGATTAATGCATTGCAGATTCGCCACATCGATCCAGAAGTATTTCGGTGTCTCTTCCCTATAATGGAAGACATTATTACAATTAGCTTAATTATTTTTGTTGCAATAAATAGATTTTAGTTTAAAATTATTTGATTTGCTCCAATATTTTAGTAAGAAAACTGTAAGAAATATTCTCCAAAACAAATAACAAATTTTACTAATCATTCTCAATCTTATTTGTTCACGATAATTAGTTTCAATGGTAAACAAATAAGCTTATAAAATAGTTCGGAAGTAAGGATTTCATAACAATAATGAACACATGAATGTTTCAGAAAAAATGTATTTTTGTTCACACCAACAGTGTTAGTACTGTCGTACACACAACAATACAAAAGATAGTATGTATTGTGAAATTTATACTTAAATATTATATTCACATTTGACCATCAGTTATAATTTATAAATGATTTATAAAATTGATTTGGTTTTTAATTAATGTAACTAGAATGTGACATAAAAAGTTGAGACAAATATTGTTTTATACAATGTAATATAAAAAAAATATAGCAATTTCAATAGATGGTTATATAATATAATTAATTTCGTAAATTGCATTAAGTATATCCACATATTATATAACTTTCAACCTTACAATTAAATTTGTTAACAATTAATTAATATTTCAACGATTGAAAATATGATGATTTGATATGCTTTAGAAGTCTTGAAGCTGAACTATACGTTTATGGTATATATAATTGGATTTATTGCAACGTGGCCAAAGATATTATTATTAGCAATTTAAAATTACTATTAATGTTCGTAATTTTTCCAAATAAAGAATGACACACACACACACACATAGAGTGATGCTATTATGCATTGCAAATTAAAAGGCCCCTTTCAATTCATGCTCATATTGTGATTTCTAAAGTTCAAATAGCCAATCCGAACAGTTAGATGTGTTATCCATATTGAAATGTTCTTGGAGACCAAATTTTACATTTTTTGAAATTTTTTTACTATTTATTAAGCCACTTTGAAAATCGCTGATCCAACGGTTTCACTGTTCATTATGAGCCACCGTTGGATCAGCGATTTGCAAAGTGGCTTAATAAATAGTAAAAAAATTCCAAAAAATGTAAAATTTGGTCTCCAAGCACATTTCAATATGAAGAACACATCTAACGGTTCGGATCGGCTATTTGAACTTTGGAAATACGCGTAGCATAGAGCTATGAGTGCATATTGAAATGTGCTTGGATACCAAATTTTATATTTTTTGGAATTTGTTTACTATTTAATCGAGCCTTTTATAATTTGCAAAAATATAAAATTTTGCATAATAGCATCGTTGAAAATAAAAATTAATTTTGGATATATATATATATATATATATATATAGAGGTTGGCTAATATCAAATTGATTGTTCTTCAGGTCCTGTACGACTAAGTCATTTTTTAATTTTCAAAGTCCAAAAAGTCGATCCAAACCGTTAAATGTGATATCTATATTAAAATGTGCTTGGACACCAAATTATATATTTTTTGGATTTTTTTTACTATTTATTAAGCCACATTGAAAATTGTTGATCCAGTGACTTCTGGTTTTACTATTTGGTTAAGCCACCGTTGGATCAGGGATTTTCAAAGTGACTTAATAAATAGTCAAAAAAATAAAAATAAAATGTAAAATTTGGTCTCCAAGCACATTTTAATATATAGAGATTACATCTAACAGTTTGGATCGTTTTTTTGGACTTTGAAAATTGAAAAACGATTTAGTTGTACGGGACCTCAGAAATAATCGATTTGATATTAGCCATCTCTCTCTATATATATATAGATAGATAGATAGGTGTTTGGCTTAGCAAAAATGGACTATTCTTTTTTTTTTTTTTTTTTAGGTCTTTTGTATATTAATTAGCATGCTATTTTACTAACTCAACCACTCACTATCTCCAATTTGAGGTATATGGAAACACACCCAAATAAAATAGTATTATGATTTAGGAAGGGTCACTATTTTCACTAATTAAATTCTTCAATCAAACACACCCAAATAAATAGTATAATGATTTATGGAGGTCAGAGTAAATTGAAAATTAAGGGTATATGCAAGGGTTTTGCTTTAATCAGAGAGGTTGACCAGTGTTGCCTAAATTCAACCTCATTACAATGAACTTAATTATTTTTCTGCAAATAAGTCAACAATACAGTCAATTACACTTATTAATAAGGTTGAATTAACACTGGTAAATTAACAAGATTTTACAAATAAGTCAACAATACTGTCAAATTCCTCGAATTTTCCCTTTTCTTGGAAAATTGGCGCATGTGGTTTCTACATGAAAGTCTTCTATGGAGTTAGGTGACTTAGACTATACCAGTACTGATATTTTCAAATGGTCAATTTCATTTTTATTTTCATCCTATTATATATTATCTCTAAATCTATATGTGGTACAAAGACATTTCGGGCCATTACGGCAGAAAAATAAAAAATATAAACAAAAGTAAGTAGAACTATACCTATTTCCTTTTCTTTTTAATTTGGAGACGAATTTGCTCACACAATATCATTCAATCAACTATTTTTCTCAGAAAAATAAATAGGATAACCGTACAAGTGTAGAAATTGCTACTAGGTTTTTTATTTTTTGAGTAAAAATTGGAGATCAAGCCTTCTAACTATTTAATACCTGCTATTACAACAAATGATTTTTTCTATCCGGATTTTGAACTCATGACCTCCCACATTAAAGAACAAGTATCTTTGCCATTAGAACAACAAGTTGCTACTAGTAATGCTACTAGTAAAAAGCATAATGGGTATTTTATAAGGCCAACATTTTTCCTAAACAAGTTAAATTTTTTTATGCTTAATTTTTAATAAACTATAATGGGTATTTTATAAATTTATAAAAGACACTAAAATAAGTAAATTTTCTGAGTTTTGAAAGTTTAGAGGGAAAAATACATAATTTTGAAGGTTAGAGGACGAAATACGTAATTTCAAAGTTTTCAAGGGGTATATGTGAAATCCCTCCTACATTATGTGAAATGTCCCCTACATTAAAGACCATTAAAGTTGAAATAATAGCACTTCTGTATCCACTTCAGTACTGGGCTACTGGCCTGTCACCTTTGTCTTCTCCAAAGTTTAGAAATATCTATAACTTAATATCTCGCTTGTTTCCAACTTTAATGGCCACTACAGTACTGGCTTGTCTTATTTTCATTCTCTTCCTTCCCTGCTTCTCCAACTCTTGTACAACTACACTTCCATGTGATCCTGCTATTCAAATTAAGCCTCCTTTCACTTTCCAATCAGACATTATGATGGGTCCTAAATGTGAGGGTCATTTAACGATTTTATGTGAAAACGATAAACCATTTCTCGTATTGCTTCCTAATCCATTACCATTGGAAAGCATTTCATATGACAACAAAACCATTACGGTTCAAAATCCATATCTTAGTAGTTGTTTGAAAAAATCTGGGTGTCATAATCTTTATTTTAATTTTTCTAGTCCTATTAACTTGTACCTTGGGATGTATGATTTATTGAATAGCAGCCTTTCTTCTGTGAGATGTCACCCTCCTAATCATATACAATCACTACCAAAGATATTTGGAAAAGATTACAACCTTGGCTACTCGTCGTCTCTTGGTCAATATGATAAGCCTACGCAGAATTGTTCGAGGCCTGAGAATTCCCTTGACCCATCTTTTGAGTTCATTTTATCATTTGAAAATGTCAGCTCACAGCTAACTATGATATCAGCTAGTTATTCAAAGGATCTTCTAGCACGGCCTGGTTGCTATGAAAACTTGATAAAGGTTCTCGATCATGAAGGTGATAAAGGTTAGTATGTAGCTTTACTAGTACAAAAAAAATACATTACTCACAGTAAAAATTAAAAATTAGTCATGGATGTGTTACCATGACTCACACTTTTTACTTACTGCTCAAAAGTATGGTTGAATACTAAACTTTCTTTACTCGCACCTCTTTACCCATAGTTAAATTGTTTGAAACACAACAATCACGATTCAACCGTGTATACATGTCCTCCGGCCATCTCACTTCCTTGTTTACCCACGGCTCATTAAATTTTTTTGTAGAACTACTGTGGCTAATAACCTGTTAGTAATTAACCATTTTTTAGTAGTGTTACTAGCATATTTTATCAATTTATCCTGTTATTTTTCTTTAACCTCTTTGTAAATTATGGACAGTTCATCTCTTTTTTTTTTTTTTTTTTTTGTAGATTTTCTTTATTCTCTTTGTAATTTGTCAAACTCGACAGAGAAATTCAGGGGAGGAATTTAAAAATTTAGATAGGGAGGCTCAACAATAAAATATAAAATGTGGTAGGTGGGAATTGAAGTCAATTTTATAAGAAATGCTTTCAAACTGAAAGTAACGTGACAGAACAATTATTGAAAAGTCAATGTTGGAAAAGTCTTCTCCTGAAATAGACAGGAGAAGGCTTTGACCAAGCCTAATGTCTTTTCTATTTCCTCTCTTATTAAATATTGACAATGACTTTGCTTTTTAAATGGTTGAATTCACTATTAGATATGTATATTAAAATTCTTATAGGCTCTTTATATTCAGTTGGTCATCTATTAGATTATTTCAGAAAAGATAAAAGAGTATATGTAATACTTAGCTTACACTTGGCTATTGAATTATAGAGCATATGTAATACAAAGCAGAAAGGCTAGTAGTTCACAGCAGAAAGAGCATATTAAATTCTTCTTTAATTTGTTTATTTTTAAGCTCATAATATGTTTCAAATTCATAATACCTGCGTTTATTTTCTTATGTAGTTTGCAACACATTTTTGACACTGATGTACTCTGGAATTTTCAGATTCCATTACTAATCATACTCACTACTGATCTCTGTATTTTATTTTATTCAATACAGGAAAGACAAAGCAAGCAAAAAGGGTGACAATTTTGATAGGTGAGGATAGTTTTTCTTCATCATGATTGATCTCAGTACAGAAAGTCTGAAAGTAATTTTACTCTTCAATTTTTCATAATTAGAAGTGCTCATTATTCTCTATTTTCACCTCTGTATTTTGTAAGATATTATTTAGCTTGCATCGTCTCTATTCGTCACATTTCATTACATGTTTTTCTGACTATTCTTTCAGTTCAATTCAGTTCACCAGGCAAGGTGCCAAAAACTCTCAAAAAACTTTATTTTATAATTATGCAATAGTATGATAAATTTACTTCTATGTCACTAAGTCTCATCTTACAGTCCACATAGCAAAGAAATGTGAAGGCAAAATAAGGAAGAATCTACGTAGTAGAAAATTAAACCCTTTTCAATTTTCATTTTCAATTACCTGCTGATCTGTTCTGTCAGAAACTCAGAATTAATAACTGGCACTAATGCTTGTCAGTATCCATTCGCTTGCTACACCTCTTTGTAATCATCTCTCAATCTCTGCTGAACCATGCTAATTTTCTATTTCTTCCCTAATCTATTTATTTTGTCCTGTTTGTTTTCTTCCCACTATTTGTCGAACCAATATTCTTTGATATTAAACCCAAATTCTTATGGTTAAAGTTTTAGTTTCTAAAAATAATAAAAAATATTACCACCTCTATAGTTTGTAGTGTGTAGACATACTGATTAGTTGTATTTGGTTTTAATGTAGCTACGACAGTACTAGGTTCTATAGCAGTCCTTGGAGCATTCCTTATTTTGTATTTAAAGCTTCAAAGTAGCAAACATTCTGCCGAATGCATTTCATGGAGCAAACACAGACCTGAAGGAAATATTGAAATGTTCTTAGAAAAATATGGATCGTTTGCTCCAAAAAGATATAAACATGCAGAGATAAAGAAAATTACCAACTCGTTTCATGATACACTAGGTAAAGGAGGTTTTGGCACCGTATACAAGGGAAAACTGCATGATGGCCATCTTGTTGCTGTCAAAATTTTGCAGAAGTCTTCAATTGATAGAGAGGAGCTTTTGAATGAAATCCTGAGCATTAGCAGAACTTCTCATGTCAATGTTGTTAGTCTACTAGGCTATTGCATTGAAGGCTCCAAGGATGCTCTAATTTATGAATACATGCCAAATGGATCCCTCGACAATTATATATACTTTGAAAATCCAAAAGAAGTTCTTGGTTGGGCAAAACTTTATGAAATAGCAATTGGTATTGCAAGAGGTTTAGAGTATTTACACCGAGGTTGCAATGCACGTATTGTGCATTTTGATATAAAACCTCAGAATATTCTATTAGATGAAGATTTCAACCCAAAGATTGCAGATTTTGGTTTGGCAAAATTATGTTCACCAAAAGAGAGCATTATTTCAATGGCTGAGATGAGGGGAACCATCGGGTACATTGCTCCCGAAGTCTTCTCTAGGAGTTTTGGTGTTGTTTCAACAAAATCTGATGTATACAGTTATGGAATGATGGTGCTGGAGATGGTAGGAGGAAGAAGAAATTCAACACCAAGTGCTGAAAACCCAAGCCAAGTGTATTTTCCACATTGGCTTTATGATTGTCTTGTTGAAGGCAGTCCAATACAACTACAAACTTGTGATGTATTATCAATGGAAATTGAAGAAATTGCAAAGAAGATGGGCATGGTTGGTTTATGGTGCACACAAACGACGCCGGCTAATCGGCCCTCGATGAATAGAGTTGTGGAAATGCTGGAGAGATGTTCAGACGAGTTGGAAATGCCACCAAAACCTTACTTCTGTTCTCTGCCTCATTCCACAATATTATCAGATACTTAATTCATAGTCGATTTGATTCTGACTGTTAAATAGGTGCTAATACACTATTAGTATATTGGTATTCTTCAATGTTATTTGAGTTAAAAAATTGAAATTTACGTTTATATTTGGAATGTTTACATCTGACGCTATATATCTACATTTGGTAATTTATATTTGACATTTGTTTAAAAGCACTGATTTAAAATAATTAAGATTTATGTACATTTATGCATATTTAGGTGCTGCCAATAATGTATCTGCTTGAAAGTATTGTGTAGTTATAATGAAAGAGTAAAACAAAGAACTGGCATTAAGAAACCTTGCTCTGATAGGCCTTCGTGCCGCGCTGGTATTACAAAACGTAGTAATCTGAAAGTATTGTGTAGTTCACCGAAATGCAAGCAATTTGGTTACAAACCCCACGGTAAACATCAGGTTTCATAAAATTTCTGACAGTTACAACTTCAGAGATCAAAACATTTACTTTAAATTTTTGCCAAATCTGAAGATCAAAACATCAACTAAAAAAGTACTGATTTTGTCTAGCCTTGTAATCTAAATCGTATAGAAAACTTGGTTATAAATTTTATTAGCTATACATATTTCTTTCATCAGGACCGCAACCAAAAATACGCTATACTCCATTTCAGGCCATTAGCAATTATTCTACTCGTTCGCTGTTGAATAAACTTCTCTTCATGGTCAATTTAGGCAAATCTCATTGCAGAGGCACTTCACCTTTGTGAAATATCGGTTGATTGTCATGTTGCCTTGTAAGATTGTCATGAGCTTCTTTTCTAGTAGTTGGAGGCATGCATCATTTTTCTTGGAGAAGAGAGTTGCTAAGATGTTCCATGCGAATTTCGCTTCTCTAATGTACTCAAGCGGGTTTACCTCAACTGATGTCCTGAGTATATACATCGTCTTTCCATCCTTAATTCACCATTCCGCAGAGCCTCATCATCTTCGGATGGAGCTCTCTTTTCTTTAGTTTGTCTAGAGTCATCAGAAGTTTCTGGTTCTTTGGTTACAACCTTTGTCGGAGTCATCTTTGACCCGCCTATCACTTATCTGTTGGAAATTATTTGGATTGTGGATGGTATAAGAGAAGAGTTTATATAACTTGATTATTTAATTTAAAAGAGTATACAAGATTTACAAGGTTTTGATATATTTTTTCACTTCCTCACACGCCTCACTTTCTAATTCACACTACTCCATAAGTTCTACATTATATTTATACTACCATATGTCGGTAGTAAACATTCTAGATAATACATATACTTTCTCTGTTACTGACAAATATTTTGGCAGTTTACAATTCTCTATAATATGCAAGATACACAAAAATATACATACTAGTAAGAAGCATCTAGTTATTCTATTTTTACCATGTTTATAATAGTCTAGAAGGGGTTATTGGGCCTGGGCCTTGGGTGATGTTAGTTTCAACATACCCATAAGTCCTGTCCTTGTGACTATATGCACTTATGCAGGCCTTTCAAAATATATAGTTATTGTTATTAATTTTTTTAAAACAACCAGTCGTATCTGCGAAATCCATGGCTTCCATTGAGTTACTTGATTTGTAGTAAGCCTCATACATGTCTTAGCCTTCTTCACAATCCCGGACTATATTCGACCAGCAGCTCCTCTGACAAGGTATTGACGCACAACTATTCTTACGGGTACACTACTCGCAACACCTACAAACTTTTGGCTCCTATGCTTGTCCCTTATCGTCAACTGCAACAAAAAACGAACCCATACTGACAGTATTAGCTCTAATACCAGATCTTTGAATATATAGAGTGACTCTTTGTAAAACTATATCTTATTTATCATTCAAAATACTTTTACAATTCTACTACTCAATTATAGAACCTCCAAAATTACACCTCTACTAATAATATCTTACATCTCTGAACTACTACAACACTCTCTACTTGTTTTCTCTCTTACTTTATTTTGTTTTCTTTGGTTGGTTTAAAATGGGACCAAGACACCTTATAATTTATATTTAGCTATAGAAATTTCTAGATTCCATTTAAATATCAATAATTTTAGAAATTTTCCAAACAACTTAGTAAAGTTTATATACTTGACTCTTCTTGAAAATTTCTAATTAACCTAGTAAAATTAATTCATGATTCTTTTAGAAATTTTCTATTTATAAAATTAGCTTGAGTCGGATCAGCCTTACTTTCTCAGTAACTGATATCATGTTAGTAGGAACCTAAATTAACCGATTAACCAAACCACTTAAATATGTATGTACTCAATTGCACGGCAAACAATTATAGTCCTTGTAGTTTCCTTTTCTCTTGGAAACTTGCCTGTGGTTTCAATTGTTCATGTATCGCTACCCAGTCAACATGAAAGTATTATCTGGACTTAGATGACTTTGAATAATATACCAGTACCGTTCTTTTCAAATGGTCATTTTAATTTTAATTTTCCTTTTATTATTATCTCTAAATCTCCATATATAAAATCTGTGGTGCAAAGGCATTTCGGACCATTACGGCAGAAAAATTAAAAATATAAACAAAAGTAAGGATAGCTGCAACTACGCACATGCATTTAGTTTGTTATAGAATAATTTTTATTTATTTTTTTTAGAAAAAAATGTATAATTATTCCTGTTTTCCTTTCTTTCACTAAACCATTTTTTCTAGAAAAATAAACAGGATAACCGTACAAGTGGACAAATTGCTAGAGTAAAGGGCATAATGGGTATTTTATAAGACCAACAATTTTCATAAACAAGTTACAATTTTTTATTCTTTTAATAAAGTACAAAATGAGTTTTAATATAAAAGACAATAAAATTAGTTAATTTGTGAGTTTTCAAAGTTTAGAGCACGAAATACGTAATTTTGAAGTTTTCAAGGGGTATATGTGAAATCCCCGCTATATTATGGGATATAAGAAATAGTAGCACTTCTGTATCCATATCTTCTCCAAAATTTAGAAATATCTATAACTTCATATCTCGCTTGGCTTCATCTTTAATGGCCACTTCAATACTGGCCTGTCTTATTTTCATTTTCTTCCTTCCGTCCTGCTTCTCCAACTCATGTACACCTACACTTCCATGTGATCATTCTATTCAAATTAAGCCTCCTTTCTACTTCCAATCAGACATTACGATTGATCCTAATTGTCTGGGTAATTTACCGATTGTATGTTACAATAACATGCCATTTCTCTTATGGCTTCCTAATAAGACATTATTACCATTGGAAGGGATTTCATACAACAACAACACCATTATGGTTCAAAATCCTTATCTTACTAGTTCTTTGGAAAAATCTGGTTGTCGTAATCTTTATTTTAATTTTTCTAGTCCTATTAACTTGTACATTGGGATGTATCATTTATTGTATAGTAGCCTTTCTTCTATGAGATGTGACCCTCCTGATCATATTCAACCACTACCCAAGATATTTGGAAAGGATTACAACCTTAGTTACTCATCGTCTCATGGTAAATTTGATAAGCCTATGCAGAATTGTTCGAGACCTGAGAATTCCCTTGACCCATCATTTGAGTCAATTTTTTCATTTAAAAATGACAGCCCACAGCTATTTCTGCTATCAGCTAGTTATTCAAGTGATCTTGTAGCACGGCCTGGTTGCTTTGCAAACTGGACAGAGGTTTTCGATCCTGATGATGGTAAAGGTTAGTAGCTTACATATATTATCAATTTATCCTGTTATTTTTCTTTAACCTCTTTGTAAATTATGGACAGTTCATTTCTTTTTGATCTAGATTTTTTCTTTTAATCTCTTTGTAATTTGTCAAACTCGACAGAGAAATCCTATCTTTCAATTTTCTTCTCAGTATTTCCTTCTTCCTTCTCTTTCATAGTTTATTCTTTAAGCTGCCACCCGGTGTAGTCATCAATACATATTTGTAATTTATCAAAGGATTTGTGATACTTGGTTTTCTCCATGCATGATCTTGTCAGCTGCCACAACACAACTGCATGTACTTGCAACTATCATCCCTGCATATTATGTAGGCTTTCTTATTAGGTACCTAATTATGTTTCTCCATTAACGGAATTAAATCTCCCATTATTTGAATACCAAAAGATTAAGTTAAAGTGGTAGTTTTCATATTTCACCGATATTTATCTGGACTTATAATCGAGAGGAACAGTTTGGAGACAGGTTAAACAAAAAAATAAAAATTAAAATCGAAAAAGTTTTTGACAGTTCTTTTAAACATTTATTATTTAAACTTATTTGCTAGGTACTATAAATCCTTCTCTATTTCATTAACTTGTTTCTTTTAGTCAACTGTGAAGACTAGTCAATTTTTTTGGAAAAGTTTTCAAACTGAAAGTAATGTGACTGAACAATTATTTCTTGATTTTTTTAATTATGTTGGAAAAATCAATGTGGTGGTGGTTTTCTGATATCAACAGGAGAAGACTTTGACCAAGTCTACTGCGTTTTCTGCTCATGTCTTTTATTAAGTACACTATCGCCTGCCTTCCTTTCTACTTCCCCTCTTATTGAATATTGACAATGACTTTCCTTTTTAAATTGTTGAATTCACTATTAGATATTTAAAATTCTTAAAGGCTCTTTATATTCAGTTTGCAATTCCCCTCTATTAGATTATTTCAGAAAAGGTAAAAGAGTATATGTAATACTCAGCTTTCAATTGGCTATAGAATTATAGGGCATATGTAATACAAATCATAGTCTGAGGCAACTATAAAGGCTAGTGGCTCACAACAGAAAGACACTTTTAACTTCTTCTTTAATATTTTTTTTTCTTTTGAAGCTCATAATTTGTTTGGAACACATTTCTGACACTTATGTACTCTGGAATTTTCAGATTCCATTACTAATCACACAGGAAAAAAAACAATACAAGCAAGAAGGGTGACAATTTTCATAGGTGAGGAAATCTGATTGACCTCAATACAGCAAATCTGAGAGTAATTTTACTCTTCAATTTTTCATACTTAAAAGTGCTCATTATTCTTTATTTTCACCTGTATAATTTGTTACATATTATTTATCTTGCATCCTCTCTATTTATCCCATTTCATTACATGTTTTACTTGACCATTCTTTCAGAGTAGAACACAATTATACAGGTGAAAAATAGAGAGGATGCAAGCTAAATAATATGTAACAAATTATTTTATACTGGTGATCTGAAAGAATGGTCTGAAAAAAACTTTATTTTATAGAGTAGAACTAGGGTGCTCCTAGGAGTACCAAGTCCCTTTGTACTCTTAACTCTAAAACCTATCGGATTAACTTCGATTGACGAATCTAAACCGTTGAAATAATTCTATCTTATGACTTTAAAAAAATGAATGCATTAAAATTAATTTAGAAACCTTCTAATTTTGACCACTTGACTTTATACTAAATTAATTCGAAACTTTAAAATTTCACTTGTAGACACATCACTTGTAAGGTAGAAGAATTTCAACGGTTTGGATTCATCGTTCGAAGTTAATCCGATAGGTTTTAGAGTTAAGAGTACAAAGGGACTTGGTACTCCTAGGAGCACCCTAGGTCTACTCTATTTTATAATTATGCAATATTAGGTTAAATTTACTTCTATGTCACTAAGTTTCATCTTATAGTTCACTATTGTTGGAAATTAATATCGGATTGTGGATGGTAGAGGAGAGGAGTTTATATAATAATTTATTTTTATTACTCAAAAGAGAATTACAAGATTTGAAGTACAAAGCCCTGATATATTATTCACTCTACCCCATAAGCTCTACACTATATTTATAGTACCATATGTTGGTAGTGAACATTCTAGATAATCTTATACTTTTTCTATTACTATATTCTGGCGGTTTACAATTCTCTAGAATATTCAAGATACACAAAAATATACATAATAATTAGAAGCATCTAGTATTCTATTTTACCATGTCTATAATAGTCCAGAAGGGGTTATTGGGCTTGGGTCTACGGTGATGTTAGTTCCAACACATCCCCCTCATCGCCGACTTGATTTTATCTGCATCCTCTATTTACTCCCCCTTAATATGAAATTATGTGTTGTTGCTTCACGTAAATTTCTTTATCAAGGTAGTTATCTTGAAATGTTGATTTAATGTAGACTTGATTTGATCGATACTTCTTTTTAATTGTTAGCTTTCTCATTGGAACACAATTATCCCGATAGTTGACGATGAGTTGTTTGAAGTCTTTTTCAATCAACCTTGTTTTGTAGTTTTTAACTTCACTGCCAAGATTTAATTTTGTCTTGTAGATGCATTTATCACCAATGAGTTCACGATATTTTGGTTGATATACAAGCTTCCGAGTGTTATTCTTCTTAATCATTTGCATTTTGTTCTTCATAGCCTTTATCCAATTTTCTTGCTTCTCGGCCTCATCAAGACTTTGAGGTTCAACTATTGAAAAATTAGATGACTCATAAATTTCGGGTAAAGATCTTACTTGCTTGGGGAATGACTCTGATGTTGTAGACCCAGACCCTTCTATAGCTCTTCGACTAGTACTCGGGTTTGTTTCTGAAATTTGTGTAGTTTTTGATCATGACCCATCTTGGCGTTCTGTATCACCTTTTTCTCGTGGCTCGATCACCTCATTTCTTAGTGTCAAATGCAGAGCGTAGCTATTGTGAAGTGAGAAACTTCTAGACTTCTCCATTTGTATTCTTGCTATCATTTGATTTTTATTTTTCCGGTCAAAAATTTTGCAGTCTCCATCTTGAAAATGAACTGCATACCCGTTTTGCATTAATTGCCCACGCTCAGTAGATTTTGTTTTAGGTCCAGAACCAGTAGTACATCTCGGATAAATTTTGAGCCCATCTTGGTCTCTGTACAGCAATACTTCCTTTACCTTTTGCTTGAACAATTGAGTCATTTCCCATACATACCTTTGTCTCATACGAAGTATCAATGTGGTGAAATAATTCACGGTTCCCAGTCATGTGATTTGTGCAACCACTGCCAAGGAACTAGATATCACCTTTCTCTTCTTTGACTGAGTGGCACGCATAAAAAATGCTTTCATGACTCTCATTTTCTGGCTATGTGGCCAATCTTCTTGCATTTGTTGCATCTCTTTGTTGACCAGCATTCAGATGTACTATGGTTCAACCTTTTATGTATATCGCACCATAAATTTGTATAATTCGAACCTGGTGCTTTCTCTTTCATTGCCAATTGCTCTTTTGTATCTTGTCGTGGACCGCCGCCTTCTTGGATTTTTTGTTGACTCAAGCTAGGTTCATCTTACAGTTCACTATTGCAAAGAAAATTCATAACAAAATGAAGGAAGAATGTACGCAGTTGAAAATTAAAGCTTTTTCAATTACCAGATTTGTTCAGTCAATATTAATAACTGGCACTAATGCTTATCAGTATCCATTCTCTTGGAACTCCTTTTCCTAATCTCTAGCTGTTGAACCATGCTAATTTTCTATTTCTTCCCTAATCTATTTGTTTGTTCTTGTTTATTTAATACCCACTGTTTGTCGAACCATTATTAATTCTTTGATATGAATCTGAAATTTCTTTGGTTAAAGTGAAACTGGTCCTAGTAAAAGAACTTACTATATACTATATCAGCTGCCGTACCAGTTCCCTGGCCATGATCTCTGTGTTGAGCTATCAATGTAATTTATCCCAACATACTCTCCTTAGGATCCAGCTAAAAAAAAGTTGAGCTCAGCACTATCTTGGAAATACATATCAAAACAAAAATATAAATAGTATGAAGTTTAAGCCGTTATTTTTATTAATAACAAAAAAAAATATATTATTAATAATCATATCCTCCAATTATTTTTATCCATGCCCAAACCGCTCCTCATGGGGCGGTTTACCCGCCCCCAACCCCGTCCCCTGTGGGGCGGTTTACTAAATTTATTTATTTATTTTTTTAATGCGATGATATTTATAATTTATGTATTTTGTAATATTATGTATTTATTTATATTTTTAATACGATGGATTTTATAATTTGTAACTAGTTTAAAACATAAATGAACAAAATAATCAAATAACGTCTAATCAACATACAATATAGAAACAGAAATATAAAAATACTACGTCAGGTCTACAATATGAAATATAAAAAACTAGCGACTACGACGAGGAGGACCGGACAGTGACAGTCTGGGAGTCGGCCCGCACGCCCTCGGCGGCTGCACACGGGTCCTTTGTCACTGCACATGCCTCCTCTGTGGCTGTGGATGATCCTCGTTATGAGTCAGATCAACATACATGTCCTCCTCGTCATCAGAATCATCCATATGCATGTCCTCCTGCATTGTGCCCGTGGATCGTCGGTATGAATCGGGCCATGGATCATACTGAGTAGCCTGTGATGGATCCGTCTCCCATGGATCGGTCTCCCAGTCCCCAGTATATGTGCTCGGGGGCTGTGTCCCGAACGCAGCAGTCTCCCAAGCATCAGTGGGCTGCTGTGCCCCACTGCCACTAGCCTCGTGGTCGTGCTGCCTGGGGGGTGGCATCGATGGTGTGGCTCCGGTGAGATCCTCTACACCAGTGGCGGTGAGGCCAAAGTCTGTCGGAGTGAAAGTGGGTTCAGCACACCATATAGGTTGACCATCCTGCAGTTATATAATGTTAGTTTTTCTTTATGAAAATAACAAAAATTTAATTTATACAGAGACGAACCAGCTTACCTCGCCAAGCTACATCCGAACGCCCGAAAACTTTTTTTCGCCATGCACACCAAGCTGTGTTCCTCGGATCCCCGTTAGTACCTATTCATAACGATTAGTTAGAAAATGAGTTGTATGAAAAAAAATTAATACTACAAGTAATCTTCATTACTACAAGTAGTCTTTATTACTTACCGCTCGAGTACTGGTCGGGCCCCACGGCAAATGAGTCTTACTCTCGTCAACCATCATTCTTCGCCGAAGATGATCACCGTAGTCGCCCTGTAAGTACACCGAATTCATGCACCACCGCTGGTACCAGACCATATATCGCAATGCCCATGGTTCCGCTCCCAAATTGACGTCTGCCGGGTCAGGCGGGACCCACAAGTGGTTCTCAAGCGTGCGGGCAATCCTATAGTGGCCTAAATGGCGGCCGCTCCAATTCACCTCTGGTTTCTTATGGAAGGTACTGTATTATAAGTTAGTTAGATACAATTTGTAAAATAATATCAATATTTGGGTGTGTATTACTTACTTGTGCAACTTCTCCGTCTCATCCTCACCAAGTATCGGGTCATCCGGGATGAAGGCATCGAAGCCGAACTAACGAGGAACCCGATCAGGATAGTGATACTCAACTATCCAGTAACAAACGCCGGACCACGGTATAAACCGAGATCCCTCTGTTCCATCGTCAAGCGACAGAATATTCTAGCCCGGTACCACGCCTGATACGAGAACCAATTGATGTTTGCCTGGTGCAACAGTTGGAGCTGATTCCGGACGTATGAGATACCCGCCGTCCCTCCCCTCGGCGTATTAAAATAGCGGAGGCTGCTACCCTATATGGCACCGTATGGAGGGCTTTTGTCGATGTCGGAGCTCCTTTGCCACTTCACATTCGATGGAATTTCGGGTCGACAGACCGGTAGGTGCAACCAGGACCATTGCTGTAGTAGAAGGAGTGACCCATTTAACTGCTGGCTGCCTCTCTGAAATTGTAGATGTGTATTTTTTATTATCTAATTAAAAAAAAAAGTAAAAACCATTAATTGAGGAAGACTTACCAGACAAGCGTGACACAGTCCTCTGTACAAACATGCAAGCACGGCTCCACCCCAGTTCCACAGCGATGACTTATTGAGTAGCTCCAGCTGTTGGAGAAACATAATCGGAACCGAGTCACCACTAGAATCGACAAACATTGTGGTACCACATTAGTCAAGCACGAATGCCCTAACACACCTACAGTTTCAAGAGAGAGTAAATAACTTTTTATTTTTTTCAAAAATATTTTTAATGTGCTGTAATGGACTTACCTCTTGACAAGCTCCACGTCAGACGTCAATGGGGTAATGTCAATTTCGGCGGCATATTGACGGAGAGCCTTAAGACTGATGCAGTACTAGGAGAACTTCTCATCATTGTTCTCATTCTTCCGTTTTAGCTTCTTTGTCACCCCCTCCACATGCACACCCAACAGCTCTGGGATCAACGTCGGGAGTGTCTGATGATCGGAGACACCTCCTACCGGATCATCATCGATTCGCAGACCCCATAAGGCACTCACGTCTTGTAGGGTCACTGTCATCTCCTCCACCGGGAGATGGAATGAATGGGTCTCAGGTCGCCATCTCTCCACGAGACCGCACATGAGGGCCTAGTCAATCCGCCGTGGTTGTTTCATTGTGGCTAGCTGATACAACCCGAGGTTAATGAGGTACCGATCCATCAGTGGATTTGCGACATACTGTACATCTGGCGAGCGGTGCCGCACCGTCAACATGGTCTCATCCTGCATTTATCAATGTTTTAGACCAGTGGAACTGAATAACTATTTGTTGTTTGAAACGTACCTCAATCGATGCAAGTGAGACATGGTGAAGTCTGTGAGGGACCCACAGGAGAGGACTAAACGTATCTGCACGATGTGGTGCGCCATCCCATGGATCGACACCCTCCGCGGTGGGATCGGCGTGAGCCTGTGAACTCTCGCCGGTCTCCAACGTATCTCGTGGTCGCTCACGTCGAGGTCTAGTCATGCTGCATTTGAAACAATTTCTAACAATTTTATTTAACAATTCCTATGAGATTGTATAACTTAATTTCACTCAATTAAATTTCAACCCTGTTATTTTCTCAAATTTTCATCTAATTTTTAAAACCTAATTTCAATCTTAACCAATTCCAATGTAACAATTTATAACAATTCCAATCAACTAATTTCTAACAATTCCAATGTAACAATTTCTAACAATTCCAATCAAATAATTTCTAACAATTCCAATCAAATAATTTCTAACAATTCCAATATAATAATTTCTAACAATTTCAATCAAATAATTTCTAACAATTCCACTGAAATAATTTCTAACAATTCCAATCAAACAATTTCTAACAATTCCACTGAAATAATTTCTAACAATTCCAATCAAATAATTTCTAACAATTCCAATATAATAATTTCTAACAATTTGTACAAATTGCTACCATTTTTCAAACATTTCTAACTATTTCTAACAACCCTAAACAATTACAATCAATTTCTACTAAATTCAATAACAACAATTTCAAGCAAATCCCGCAATTTCTAACAATTTCATATAAAACCCGCAATTTCGAATAATTTATACAAAATTCCAAACAATTTATAAAAAATCTAAATAATTTATAAACAAGTTAAAAAAATAATTTCATACCCAAAAATGAAATCGGAGCGACGGTGCGGCGGCGACTACGCACTCGGATGGAGAGAGAGAGAGGGAGAGAGAGGGTGGCGGGTAGAGAGAGGGAGAGGGCGGTAGAGAGAGAGAGAGGGGTCGGGAACGGTTGAGAGGTGCGAAATGTCGCGTCCGGAACGAAAAAACGAGCTTTTTTGGCCAAATCCGACGGTTTGGGGGTGGTTTCGGGTGGGGGGGCGGATAGGGTTTGGTTTGGGAAGGGAGGGGATTTTAAAAAAAAAAAAAAAAATTGAGTAAACCGCCCCTTGAGGGGGCGGGTTGGGGGGGGGGGGGTAAACTGCCCCATGAGGAGGCGGTTTGGGCATGGATGAAAATAATTGGAGGATTTGGTTATTAATAATTTTTTTTTTTGGTTATTAATAAAAATAACGGAAGTTTAAGGCCCAAGCCCAATCTTTTAACCGACATATATGGAACTTTCTAGATGCATCTGTAAAAATCAAGTCTATACTTTTGTAAATCAAAGTCGGTAAAGAAAAATTCTAGAAAATTAATTCACCGACTTTGATGTAGTATAAATAGGAGGCCATGGTAAATGCTTGAAGGCAAGTCATAGGACGACGTAGTTCTCAGAGTCCGAATGTATTAAGTATTAGGATGTTTGTAGTCTATTTAGTAGTTAGTATAGTATGGGTATTTGAGTAATATTTTTTAATGTTAGTATTAGTAATAGTATAATTAACAAAAAATATTCTAACCAGGGGAAGGTAATTTTAATTTCATATTTTTTATATTATTGACTTCAATGGTTAAATATGCAACTGATTGTTTGCTAGTTTAAATAATTAAAAATATTCTTCTGTTTTCATTAAATATGTAATTATTTTCTATAAATAATTAAAAATATTTTCATACTATAGTTTGTAATGTGTATACATATAGATTACCTGTATTTGGTTTCAATGTAGGTACCACAGTAGGATCTGTTGCAGTCCTTGGAGCATTCCTTATTTTGTATTTAAAGCTTCGAAGTAGCAAAAATTCCGCCGAATGTATTTCACGGAGCAAAGACAGACCTCAAGTAAATATTGAAGTGCTCTTAGAAAAATATGGATCGTTTGCGCCAAAACGATACAAATATGCTGAGGTAAAGAAAATTACAGGCTCGTTTCTGCATACACTGGGTAAAGGAGGCTTTGGCACTGTATACAGAGGAATACTTCAGGATGGCCGTTTGGTTGCTGTCAAAATTTTGCACAATTTTTCATGTGGTAGAGAAGAGCTTTTGAATGAGCTTCTCAGCATTGGCAGAACTTCTCATGTCAATGTGGTCAATCTTCTAGGCTTTTGCATTGAAGGCTCCAACGATGCTCTAATTTATGAATACATGCCAAATGGGTCACTTGATAATTATATATACTCTGAAAATCTAAAAGCAGTTATTGGTTGGGCAAAGCTTTATGAAATAGCAATTGGTATTGCAAGAGGTTTAGAGTATTTACACCGAGGTTGCAATGCACGTATTGTGCATTTTGATATAAAACCTCAGAATATTCTGTTAGATGAAGATTTCAACCCAAAAATTGCAGATTTCGGTTTGGCAAAATTGTGTTCACCAAAAGAGAGCATTATTTCAATGGCTGAGATGAGGGGAACCATCGGGTACATTGCTCCTGAAGTCTTCTCTAGGAGTTTTGGTGTTGTTTCAACGAAATCTGATGTATATAGTTATGGAATGATGGTGTTGGAGATGGTAGGAGGAAGAAGGAATGCAAAACCACGTGTTGAAAACTCAAGCCAAGTGTACTTTCCACATTGGCTTTATGATTGTCTTGTTGAAGGCAGTCCAATACAACTACAAGCTTGTGATGTATTATCAATTGAAATTGAAGAAATTGCAAAGAAGATGGGCATGGTTGGTTTGTGGTGCACACAAACGATGCCGGCAAATCGGCCCTCGATGAACAGAGTTGTTGAAATGCTGGAGAAAAGTTTAGATGAATTGGAAATGCCCCCAAAACCTTACCTCTGTTCTCCGCCTCATTCAACAATATTAAATTCAGTCTGATTCTGATTGTTTAATTGGGACTAACACATTATTAGTATATGGATATTCAATTTCATGGGTATTCTTCAATGTTATTTGGGTAAAAAAATTGAAATTTGCGTTTTTATTTGGAATCTTTACATTTGACACTAGATCTACATTTGGTAATTTTATATTTTCCATTGTTTTCATAAAAGCACTGATGGAAAAGAATTAAGATTTATGTACATTTATGCATATGTAGATGCTGCCAATAATGTATTTGCTTGAAATTATCGTGTAGTTAAAATGAAAAAGTAAAAACAAAGAACTGGCATTAAGAAACCATGCTCTGATAGGCCTTTTGGCCGCGCTTGTATTACGAAACGTAGTAATATATATGTCGTCTTCTTCAACACTTCCCAGTGGAAAAGGAGATGGGGCCAAGGTAGTTTATGCGGTTCTGGGAAGCGCATGCAATTTTGCCACAAACTGCACAATAATCTTCAGGTTTCATAATTTTTCTAACAGTATACAACTTCAGAGATTACTCGACCTCCACGCTCCACTACTCTTTAGGGACCAATTATATGCCTAGAAATTACGTCCTACCACACAAAGGAAACCTATAAATAGATTATATTTACCATGTATCTTTCAATTTAGATAATTTAGGGTTAGTCTATGGTTAATTTGGAGTAGAAATATGCAAGGGTAAAAAATGGCTCATTGGAGGCTAATAGAGACATAATGCAACTCAATAGATAATAGAGAGATGAAAGGAATACACCTAGAGAGTCTCTGTTGCCCTCCAATAATAATTATTGATCAAATACTGATTGTACCATTCATCAAAGTGTCGCACCATCTTACATACACTAAATTTCTCTTTGTTGAATCATGGTTATGTATGTTAAATGTTAAATATTTTCTTTTGCAAGTTGTTTATGTTGAATTAATGCTGAATATATATTTCTTGAATTATGGATACTTATGTTGTTGAATATTGTCTTATGTATGTTGTTTATGTTGTTTATGTTGAATATTTTTTTTAAGGAAAAATTGTGAAAATGCCACTCCAAACTTCATTAATTTGTAAAAATGCCTCTTCAAATAATTAATTACTAAAATACCCTTCTTCTCCTCTTCTTTCTCCTGCCTTCTCTTCTTCTCCTGTTCCGAATGGCGGCCGAGCGCGGCGGAGGGGGTTCGTAGAGGAGGGGTTGCGAAGAATGCAAAGGCGGACAAGGGGAATCATGCCCGGAAACTGCTTCTTGTGCCTCTTGCGACGGGCGAGGGTTGGGTAGGCGGAGATGGACGGGCGAGGGTATTTTAGTCATTAATTATTTGGAGTGGCATTTTTACAAATTAATGAAGTTTGAAGTGGCATTTTGACAATTTCAAAGTTTAGAGTGGCATTTTCACAATTTGAAGGTTTTGGAGTGGCATTTTCACAATTTCCCCTTCTTTTTTAATTATGAATGTATATGTATGTTGAATAACAAATTCGGCTAAGTACCTAACCATAGTCCATCAGTTCTGATGAATTATCCGATAGAAGTTAGGCAGGAATCTTCTATCGCTTCAATAATAGAACCAAAATGATTATAATTAGGGTTGTAAATAATCCTCTCTTATTAGGGTTCTGGTGCTGCTATATATGTCTTGACCCTCTCTCTTTCCCATTTTACTCTTGATAATCTCTCAATTTTTCTCACATTTTCCATTTGGCCGACCACCATTTATTGGTACCGATCTGTAATTATTCCTTTTTGTTTGTTGAATTGTTTAGTTTCTTTTATATGTGATTGTGAAACAAAATTCAAAATTTAATGTTGAATATTCTTACAGGAAACCAATATTCTTAAGGTGGATCAGAGTAGTGTGAAGCCAATGACAATTCTTGATATTTTCAGCTGAAAGCATAACAGAGGTGGGCACATGTGTACAAGGCGCCTAATATTTTGAGGCAGTAAACATGGAAATTGTTTTGAATAATCGCCTTTGATCACTATCTGTATGTATCAGATCCGTTTACGCTACTACACCATAGTCTCTTCCTGGATGCAAGCTTTAATGGTGGCATCTATGGTTCCTTTGGACAAAAAAAAACAAAAACAAAAGAGGCTCAAATATACAAAATTCAAAAAGAGTGTGCTCTTTTTATGGCCACAATTCATGATTATATCTCTTATCTGTTTTCTCTGTAACCTTAGTTTCACCATCAGTTTTACCTTCTAAACCGGTCTTATAGTTGAAACTTCGTTTGGCTGTGGTTTCATTCAATATCATTGAAGACTATAAAAAGGGAATCATGAAAATATTTGATTAATTGATGATGTTTTTTCTTTTGTAACCAGATGAAACGAAGAAAGGTCTCTGTGTAAACTAAAAATGAAGGGGGTAATTCAAGGGTTTTTCTTAATCCGAGGTTAATGTTTTTTAATTTTGATTTCTTTTCTTCGTTCCAAATAGAGACTAAGACACTCTATTTATACTTGCTATAGAAATCTCTATACCCTATTTAAATATTAATAATTAATCTAGCAAAATTAATTTCATAATTTTTCTAAATTTCCTAATTAATCTCTATACTCTGTTTATAAATGACTCTTAAATTTCCTAATTAATCTAGCAAAATTAATTTCATAATTTTTCTAAAAAGTTTCTATTTATAAAAGTGAGTTGAGTTGCACCAGTTTGGATGTGTTTGAGTTAGCAAAAATGGATTATACTTTATTTGTCTTTTGTCGATTAGCATGTTATTCTACTAACTCAACCAAATGTTGGATTAGCTCAAACTCACTATTCTCACTAATCCAAGTTTTCATCCAAACACACCCAAATGAATAGTATAATGATTTATGGAGGTCAGAGTAAATTGAAAATGAAGGGCATATCCAAGGGTTTTTCTTAATAAGTGGTTCATCAAGATTTTTTTTTTAATTTTAATTTCTTAGCTTTGGTTCAAAATGGAGACGAAGACACTCTATTTATACTTGAAATATCTATACCCAATTTAAATATTAATAATTCTAGATGTTTTCCAGCAAACCTAGCAAAGTAGACATGCTCGACTCTTATAGAAATTTTCTAATTAATCAAGTAAAATTAATTTTATAATTTTTCCAAAATTTTATATTTTTAAAATTGAGTTAAGTTGGACCTGTGTTGCCTAAATTAACTAAATAACCAAACCACGTAAATAGTAGATATCTACTCAAGCACAAGATTTTACAAATAAGCTAGTCAACAATATAATCAATTACACGGCACACATTTATTGTCCTTGAATTTTCCCTTTTCTTGGAAAATTGGCGCATGTGGTTTCAATTAATTGTATATTGTTATCCAGTCTACATGAAAGTCTTCTATGGAGTTAGATGACTTTGAATATTCTACTGTTCTATTCTACACGAAAAAATGTGTGGTACAAAGGCATTTCGGACCCAAATGGCAGAAAAACCAAAAATATAAGGCAAAGTGACGAGAATTGCAATGCACATTTACTTTGTTATTGAATATATAATTTTTAT